>JAJOOF010008258.1:0-34855 GCA_029582545.1 Solanum lignicaule | reverse complement strand
ATATATATATATATATATATATATATATATATATATATATATACATACATATATTGTAACACCTCAAACTTCGAGAGAGAGCTAGAAAGGACAAACGGGCTAACCAAAAATCGACTAAGGACCCTTAACAGCACCCTAGACGGACCATTTAGGGGTCTACGGCCCGTTAAGGTCATTGTGAGACCATCAAGGACTGCCCCTAGGAAGAAGTCACCTGGGTAGTGCCTTAGACGGCTCGTGGTTTCTTTGACGGCTCATCGAAGGGTCTGTTCATGTCACCAGACAATGAGGTTGCACCCCAATGTCATTGTGAAGGACCACAGATGCCTAGAAGGTTCGTCGAACCTCACACGGACGTGAAGTCATCCATGTAAATGAATCATATGGTTAGTGTTTTCAGTTAACTTGAAAGGATCAAATCTTTTAGAACAAAATGAATTAGGTGGCCCATGACCTATGATTATAAAAGTTTTTCAGTCCTCTTTTCAACTCCACCAAGTTTGCCTAATTTCTACCTTAGAGTAAAAAGTTGTGCTCATTTTTGTAAAGCCCTATCAAGAAGGGTAAAATTACGACCCACTAGATGTGCCACGAGGCTTTATGCAGCTCATGAAGCCTCTCTTAAAATCCACCTCATCAGTTTTAAGTGAGGGTCGTATTGGTTTTTCCCTTATGTGTTTGGTACTTAAACTACGTTGTTTGGTACTTAAATTAAGTCGTTTTACTTTGTCTAAGCCGAGTAATCTAGTCAAAAACTACTTAAAACCTTCATTCTACTAAAATCATGTAACTTAGAAACTAAAGAAGAGAACAAATCGATAAATTTCTCTGAAGAACAAGCAGAGCGTTCATTTCACCCATTATGTCCCTAGAATTCAATCAATTTTTCAACTTCTCCATAAACTGTTCAGACCTAGGGTTCCTAAATCTTATGGATCCATTGGAAATTAGCTGCTATAGTTTCTATGATGTTAATTACATGTTTCTTGGAGAAATATTGTACTCCCATTTATAAAACTTAGAAACCCTAGCTTGTGTTAATTATTCGTATTTCATGAATTATACTTGCTAGGAAAATTAGCCAGACAATCATGCTTCAAAATTTGAATGCCAAACCTTTTAATACGTGTATGAAGCATTCTCAGTATTTTGAGCTATTCACTATTATAGTTACATTCTTAACTTTATTTGCAAATTGGGAGTAAACTTAATATTGAGCTAGACTAGGGTTTAGCGAGCCTGAGGTCCCAGAACTACGTGCCTCCATAGGTTTACAAGTCCCCTCTATTAGGCATCAGTCTTAGTGATTCATGTTGGTTAATAGTTTCTCCCACTGTCAGATTCATGTTGCATTGGCCATGTATTCAGTCTTTATTTTAGTATTTAGTTCAACATGTTATAATTTCATGGTTTGTACTTGGGCATTACAGCTAGCTCAACTTCCAGTTATGCTTCAGTATATCTATTTCCTTGTAAAGTTTATATTGTTCAGCTTAGCATATATCCTGCATGATTAGTACATTCAATGTATTAACGCATACTTTTGTGCTACATCTTTGTATGATGTAGGTTCACGCGTTCAACATCCAGACTGCACTTAGCTCAACTTCGAGTTCGTACTCAGCACCTTCAGTGTTGAGTCCTCATAGTTTCAGGATGATAGACATGCTTTAATTTTTAGTATTCACTTATCAGTTTTCGTCTTGTTAGAGTTAGCTGGGGCATGTCCCAGCAACTCAGATTAGTTAGAGGCTTTCAGACATAGTGTAGATTCAGCATGAGTTGTTAATAATGTTTTTAGTCATCACTATACTCTTCATATATTTTATATATTTAGACATATTGGATTTTTCCCCATTTTAGATTATAAATTGTTTTTACCTTCCACAGAGTGCATGTTTTAATTGAAATTCTATAGATATGTCGTGTCACGGGTTGGCTTGGGATCACTTATAGCACTAAGCCTTATCCTGTGTCTAGAGGATAGCCTCGGGGTGTGACAAACTTGGTATCACAACATCGGGTTCAAGAGTCCTAGGATGTTTGAAAGCCACACTATGTAGAGTCTCTTTTATGGGTGTGAAACGTGCCACACCTATAAGGGAGAGGCTATGAGTTGTTCTAAGAAAATAACTTCACTTTTTTCCATCTTTATCATGCAATGGAGTGTGATTCAACTTCTCCCTTGTAATCCATTGTTATGTGTTTCAGATCATGCCGCCTCCTCATAGAGCTAACGCAAGAAATGCTAACGCACTCAATGCTAGTGCAGTTCCTCCTGTACTAAACCATTAGGTTGATAATATAGAGTTATGTAATGTGATCTAGCTATTGGCCTAGACCATAGCCAAACAAACCAAGCAATAGACCTTAGTTCCTGCAAACCCCATCGGTGGATCAAGTGCAGTCAGGGTGCGAGATTTATTCGTATGAATAAAAGTGTTTCTAGGGTAGATGGTTGGTGAGGACCCACAAAACTTCATTGATGAGGTCAAGAAGATTCTTGAGTTAATTCAAGTGTCTGGTACTGATAGTGTTGAGCTATCATCCTATCAACTCAAGTATGTGGCTCATATCTGGTTCATGTAGTGGAAAGACAACATCGGTGCAAATGCAACTCCTATGATGTGGGACTATTTTACTATAGTTTTTCTTCACAGGTTTTTCCCGAGAGAGTTGATAGAGGATAAGGCCTAGGAATTTATGAACTTGAGGCAGGGGTTAATGTCAGTCCAAGAATACGGGAAAAGTTCTCTCAACTCTCATTGTATGCTCCACATATGGTGATCGATCCAAAAGCATAAATGGAAAGTTCTTGTTTGGAGTATTCTATCTAGTAAAGACCGAGTGCATGAATGCTATGCTATTAAGGAATATGGATATCTCTAGAATAATTAACCATGCTCAGTAGGTTGAGGGAGATGAGCTGAAGGAAATGACTAAGGATAACAAAAAAAGCTAGAACATACAATTATGAATATTCTCAGCAAAAGTGGAGCATTGGAATTCTCTCGCAATTTTAGTAGAGGTCGGCAACCCCTGCCATTCATCAGCTACCGCTTTGTCCCCAATGTTTCTAGAGGATTACAAAGGGAAGGCACCATGGTATAAGTCTCAAGGAAGAGCATCAGTTAATTGGACTTTTCCATCTTGCCCAAAGTGTGGTAAGAACCATCTGGGCGAGTGTCTTGCTAGCATAGATGGGTGTTTTTAGTGCGGTCAATTTGGAGATAGCTGGAAGGATTGCCATTCTACCAGGCAGGGTCCGGGAGGTAACAAAGCTCAGTCTAAAACTTTAGCAGCGTCAGCTGGTCGCCCCACTCATTAAGGTGCCTCATCTGGTACAAGTTTGGCCAGCGCCAAAATAGGTTTTATGCTCTTAAGTCTTTACAGGATTAGAAGGGTTTTCGTGATGTGGTCAGGGGTACGTTAGAAGTCTTCAATTTAGATGTTTATACATTGTTAGATCTAGGGGCTACACTTTTTTCTGTTACTCCTTATATAGCAGTAAACTTCATCATCATTCTAGAAAATCTCTCAAAACCATTCTAAGTTTGTACTCCAGTTGGTGACCTAGTTATAGTTAGACTGGTATACAAGAATTACCCTATCACAGTTTCCTAAAAAGTCACCTCACCACACCTTATAGAGTTAGAAATGATAGATTTTGATATCATTCTAGGCATGGATTTGTTACATTCCTGTTATGCCTCAGTCAATTGTAGAACTAGGATCGTTCGGTTTCAGTTACCAAACAACTATGTTTTAGTATGGAAGGGCAATAACTTAGTGCTTGTAAGTCATTTCATCTCCTACTTTTAGGCCAGAAAAATGATTTTCAAAGGGTATCTATCATCTTATTTGGGTTAAGGGTTAAAATTCCAAAACCCCAACTCTTGAGTCAGTCCGAGTCGTAAATAAGTTTTCGAAGGTGTTCCCAGAAGATCTTCTCAGAGTTCCTCCTGAAAGGAAAATTGACTTCAGAATAGATCTCCTTTAATATACCCTGATAATTTTGATTCCTCTTCACTTGATGGCTCCACCTGAGCTTAAGGAATTGAAATATTATTTGAGAGACCTTCTAGATAAATATTTCATTAGACCCAACATCTCTCAATGCAGTTCTCTAGTGTTGTTCGTGCCAAAAAAAATGGTTTCCTCTAGATGTGCATTGACTACCATTAGTTGAATAAAGTCAGAATCAAGAATAAATATCCCATCCTTGGGATTGATGACTTGTTTGACCAGCTTCGGGGTGCTAGTTGCTTTTATAAGACAAACCTCAGATCCGGCTATCATCACTTCAGAGTAAGAGATAGTGACATCCTGAAGACAGTCTTCAAGACTCGGTATGGTCACTATTAATTTGTAGTTATGTCTTTTGGACCAACAAATGCTCATGTGGCTTTCATGGACTTAATGAACAGGGTGGTAAACAATATTTGGACTTGTTATTCATCGTCTTTATTGATGATTTCCTCGTTTATTCTTGGAATGAAGAAGATCATGCGTTTTATCTGAGAGTTGTTATGCAAACCCTTAAAGATCCCCAGCTATCACTAAGTTTACCAAATCTGAATTATGCTTACAGTCGGTCACTTTTCTTGTTCATGTGGTATCCAACAAAGGGATCCGAGTGGATTCTTAGAAAATTGAGGTAGTAAAGCACTGGCCCAGACCCACATCACCGATTGATATCAGAAGTTTCTTGGGTTCGACTAGTTACTATAGGAGGTTTATTGAAGGATTTTCCTCCATAGCTACCATATTTAAAAATTTGACTCATAAAAAGATCAAGTTTCAATGGTAAGATGAGTGTACGAAAAGCTTCTTAGAACTAAAGAGCAGGTTGACAACAACTCCTATCTTGACTCTACCAGAGGGTTCAGGCGGTCATCTAGTTTATTCTGATTCATCTAGGGTCGGCCTAGGATTTTTGTTGATGAAGCAGGGTAAGGTCATAGCATATACTTCCAGAAACCTTAAGGTCCATGAGAAGAACTACCTGACTAATTACCTAAAACATGCAGTCGTCGTGTTTGACCTAAATATTTGGAGACACTACCTTTATGATGTTCATGTTGATGTGTTCATAGGTCATAAAAGCCTCCAGAAAGTGTTCACACAGAAATAGTTCAATCTTTGTCAGAGGAGATAACTTGAATTCCTCAAAGACTATGACATGAATTTGATCTACCATCCGGTTAAGGCCAATATATTTGCTAATGCCCTCAACGGATTATCCATGGGTAGTGTAACACATGTTGAGGAAGAGAAGAAGGAATAATCCAGAGATGTTCACCGGATTGCTCTCTTAGGAGTTTTCTTTATGGACACGTCAGAAGGTGGTGTGATAGTTTGGAACGGATTAGAATCTTCATTTGTAGTGGAGGCTAAGGAGAAACAGGATAGTGATCCCATATTGTTTGTGTTAAAGGGTGCAGTTCATCAGTAGAGTGTTGGGGTTTCCTCCCAAGGGCTAGATGGTGTGCTTTGTTACTAGGGTCGTTTATGTGCCCCTAATATGAGCGAGTTGAGGCAGCAGATCCTTATATAAACCCATAATTCTGGATATTTTCTTCATCTTGTAAGGACTCTAAAATCTAGTAGGTGAAACTATAGTCTAACATGTGTGTGTTTGAGTTGGTGTGAGGTTTGAGGGTGTATATTGTTGTCTCGAGCTATGGTGTAACAACCCTAAAAATGAGCTAATGAAACTAGAGCCTAACGTATGTGCGTTTGTGGTTGTCTTGAGTTTTGATGGTGTTTCATATTGTACCGAGCCATTGTTGAGGTGTTTATAGTTTAGACATCAAGGTATGACTCCCCAAGGACCATCCTATGGGTCCTTGAGGAGGACCCTAAGTCTAAACCCCAAGACCCCAAGGAAACCATAAAGTTGGCCAAAAAGGGGTGACCTACAAAAGGGGTCCACACCCCGTAGGTCCATCCACGCTCCGTGTATGGCCTCCGTAGGTCAAGGGGCCCCTAACCAAGCCAAAAACCCAATTGACGGAGGGATAGTATGGTCCGTAGCTTGGCCGCACCATGATTGTTTGTTGTCAAGTGGTGCGGCCAAGCTAGGGGTGAGTAGGTAAATTCACCCCAAGTCCTAATTAATGTATGGACGGTTATTGTAAGTGTTTTAAGGAATTTTAAGAGTATTAAAATATTAAAACAATCATTTAGATTTCATGTCTCAAAACAAAACCCTCTCTCTCAAAAGTCTTCTCTCTATAAACTCCATTGGAGATCACAGGCAAGATCAAGCTAGGGTTGGGGATTTCAAGGTGTTTCTTCTTCAATTTTCATGGGGAATCAATAGAAAGGTATGGTGATCCTTCATATAGGGTTAGCTTTCACCCTAGAGTCAATTTCAAAGAAGTTTTCAAGTTCATGAAAAACCCTAAGTTTCACTCAATCTCATGGGTTGTTGCATCGAACATTTTCAAATGATAAACTATGATTATATTGATGTTTAATTGATGATTTAAGATGAAAATACACTATAAACCCATGATTTCTCTCAATTTCTAAATTGTGACTTAAGAAGTGGGTTTGTTGATTATGAATGAATGTTGATGGATTTATTCCTAGATTGATTTAGATTATTAATTTGTATCATCATCTATGTCTAATTATGGTGAATTGTTGGTGAATTGAGGAATTGTAATCATAGCCATGAAAGGGCATGTTTGACCTAATTTCATGTTAATGTAGAATTGTGCTGGAATTGTTGATCCACTCGAAAGGTGGAGATGTTTACTTACTATGTACATTGTGATCATGGCCTTGAAGGCATAGGGTGATGAATTGAAGTATTATCATGATTTTGTATAATGTGAAGGATTTACATGTGATTCAATGATAAAATGATGATCTTGTATTCAAGGTATTTGTGTTAGTATTGAAAGGCTATTTCTCAATTTGACACTCATGAATGAAAATGATGGAATGTGAAGGGTTTCTATAATGTGAATGTTGAATCTAAAATTGGTAGGCATTATGCATCCTTTTCTAATATAATGAATGTGTCGTGACTAGATGAATATGAGTCGATAGGCTATGGCATTCCTTCCAAATATGAGTGATGAATGTGTCTTGACTTGATGAATATGAATCGATAGGCTATGGCATTCCTTTCATATATGAGTGATGAATGTGTCTAGACTTGATGAATATGAATCGATAGGCTATGGCATTCCTTTCATATATGAGTGATGAATATGTCTTGACTTGATGACTATGAATTGATAGGCTTTATGCATTCTTTTCATAAATGATAAAATGTCATGAAGACTCTAGAATTGATAGGCTAGTGGCATTCCTTCCGTGAGTATAAGAATGTAATGAGGGATCATGAATCTATAGGCTTATAGCATTCCTTTCATATGGACCCTAGAGCTATCCTTGAATGTACCATGGATCGATAGGCTTATAGCGTTCCTTCCTTGGTAATGATGTATCATGGGTCGATAGGCCTATGGCATTCCTCCCTAATACACTAATGTAATGTGAATGAAATAATCTATGGGAATGTAGGATAATCACCGAGTGGATACGGTTAGATGGAAACTCTCTCAATGTTAGGTTAGAGTTCAAATGAACATCTTCCTACCCCATAACTATGTGCCCAGATAGGATATTAGCTAGCGGATTCCATCCCAGCTAATGTTAATAGGTATACCTTAGCCAAGTAGACCAACCCTTACGATGTGAGATAGTACATCGAATTCCATGATCTAGCTCTCATGGTCTATGTCGGTTAAACGCTTATTCCCATCATGTGAGATGTGCACTCTAGTTCATTGATAGGTACTACAAATTGTAGGTAGTAGTATGGGATGCTATCTGTACATTGCACGAGTAGGCTTTGAAAGGGCTATAGTGAGTTCTCTAAGTCTTAATGACTAAATGTAGGAAAGTCCTCTAAATGCATGAATGTGTCCTAAATGAACCTAATGAAGATTGTTGGCTTAAATGCTTAAATGTAAAGATGCATGCTATACTTGGATTGTCTTATGAGTTACTTCCTTGTCATGACTATTGTATATGAATGTACCTTGTCTAGGGTTACTTCAAAGGAGTACTTAGTGTGAGTAGTAGTATGGGATGCTACTTGCACATGCACAAGTATGACTTAGAGTTGTCTTAGATATTGGTCTTAATGTGATGATGTGATTCATGTGATGTTGATGTCTCTTAAATGCTTCACTTTTGGTAACCTTAAGGTGGTGCCTTAGTGTGGGTGGTTGAATGGGACGCTATCCATACATTGCACAAGGCATAGCTTGAGGGTTAATTTAGGTGGAGGCTCAAGGTAAAGGTAAAGAGTTATATGTGATCTTGTTCAAATGTGAATTTTATGACTTTGTATGTTGGTTGTGACTTATATTATGCCTCTTGTATCAATGTTCATGAAGTTTTACAAAAATGGCATAAAGCATGGCTTTCAACAAAATGTCCCTTTTAAAGCATGTTTTTGCATGGTCATCATACTTAGTACATCTAATGTGCTAACCCCATTCCTTTCCCTTTTTAACCAAAGTGTAGGCTTTGGAGATGTTGGTGTTCTATGCTTGATGGATAGGTTTCTAAGGTGCTTGAAGATGAAGACTTGGTGAGTCCTCATAGTTTCGAGGACAAAATCCATTATATTATTTTTTATCTTTAGTTTATGTTAAAGTTTTTGTATGGGCTAAGTCCCAATGTTGTATTCAAAGTACTAGATGGTTGAGACATAGTATATAAAGTCTAGAAAGTCTTCTGCTTGCTTTTAATGAAATATGTCTTCGATTGTAAAGAAAATTTTTAATTCTTCTCTATTTTCCTATGTTCTTATGTTCAAGAATGCTTTGAGGGTTGTATTAGATCCCTTCGGGGTCGAGCACGCCGTGTTATGACTAGGGGGTGCTCTCGGGTCGCGCCATATGGCTGAAGGGTTTAGGGGTTAAACGTCAAGGTACGACTCCCCAAGGACCACCCTAGGGGTCCTTGAGGAGGACCCTTAGCCTAACCCCTAAAACCCTAAGGAAACTTGAATGTTGCCAAAATGTGGTGACCTACGGAGGGGGGACCACGCCCCGTAGGTCCAACCACAACTCGTGGACCTATTCCGTGGGTAAAGTCCCTCAAATTCAACCCCCAGCCAAGAATCACAACAATGCAGGACAGTCCGTGGACCCATCTACGTTCCGTGGATGGTGGTCCATGGATCACACCTGTAAAAGTTGTCTTGGTTCGGCTTAAGCAAAGGTGGTTTGGTAAATTGTTTTTAAGTTTAGTTTAGTTAATGGACGGTTATTTTAGTTTAATTAAGATATTTTAATGGTTTTTAAAGTATTAAAACATATTTTCAACTCATTATTTCAAATCACCCCAAAGTTAGAAACCTCTCTTCTTCAAAAGTTCTCTCTCTAGAAACCTCCATAAGAGGTGAAGGATTCAAGCTTCCAAGGTCAAGACTTCAACTGTTTCAAGGTATTATCTTGGATTTCTTCCATTAAAGGTATGGTAGTATTCATCCTTGACTTAGTTTCTTTCAAGGAGCCAATTTCAAAGTTGATTTCAAGTCTCCAATGTTTCCCCAAAAACCCTAGTTTTCAATCTTGGCATGGGTTCGATTCCAAACTATTTGCAAAGGCTTTATTGCATTGAATTATGAATGAATTGTGGCTTTAAAGATCAAGTAAGATGATTTCTTCCTAGAACCCATGTTTTCCCCCAAATTCTTAAGTGGTGAATTGAGATTGGGAATTGGTTGATTATGCAAGTATGTTGAATTGTTGATGTTTATTTTGGATTACCTTTTGAATCATGTCAATTTCCTTATCTATTGTAGTATCTTAGATTTATGGGTTGATGTTGGTTCATAGCCCTAGGGGGAAATTTCATGAAGGATTATGTATGATTATGATATGAGGTATATGTGTGTGATCTCAATGAAAGTGTTATGATCATGTTTAGAATGTAATTGTTTTATGAATGAATATTATTTCTCAATTAACACCTATGAATGATGAGGGTATATGTGAAGGGTGATTCTCACATACACACACTCATGAATGACTAATGAATGAAGTTTCTATGATTATGTTAATGATGATGGGCTGATTGAAAGGCTATTCTCAATTCTACTCTAATGAATGATAATGACATGTTCTAAAATTACTTTCTACCAATATGGGATTCTTTCTCATCTTTGAATCTATGAGTTATCCAATGAATGAATGATGAGTTTGAGATGGATGCCCTCACGTGAGTTGAGGCGAGGTATGGGTATCTAGTAGCAATCTCTTATCCCATAATAATGAACTAATGTAATGAATATCAAGTACTCCGTGGGGAATAATCCTAAGCACTGAGTGTATATGGATTGAGATGGAAGCCCTCACGTGAGTTGAGGTGGGGTTTCTAGTAGCAATCTCTTGAGATGCATGCCCTCATGTAAGTTGAGGCGGGGTATCTAGTGGCAATCTCCCTATCCCATAACTATGTGCCCACATAGGTCTAGCTAGTGGATCCACTTAAGCTAAAAACAATAGTCCTACCTTAGGCAAGTAAGAATCCCTTATCCGGTGAGGGTGACACCGGGATTCCCTGATTTAGCTCTCATGGTCTATGTCAGTTAAGGCTTACCCCCACAAAGAATGTTAATCAACTATGGCTTCTCAAGAATGTACTACTTAGTGTGGGTGGTACTATGGGATGCCATCTAAGCATTGCACAAGTAGACTTTGAGAGTAGTCATGTTGTGTTCCTTTACAATGATAAATGAATGAATGTGCTCTTATGATGATGCTAATAGAGAATGTTGGTTTAATGTCAAATGCATGAAGGTGTTCTTAATGAAGCTAATGGGGAAAGTTGACTTATGTATGTAATAAAATGATGCATGCTATACTTAAATTGTATTATGAGTTACTTCCTTGTCATGACTTATTGAGTATGAATGTTCCTTGTCTATGGTGACTTCAAAAGAGTACTTAGTGTGAGTGGTAGTATGGGATGCTACTCATACATTTCACAAGTATGACTTGGGGTTGTCCTAGATGTTAGTCCTAATGTGTTGATATGACTTATGAAATGTTTATGTCTCTTATGTATGAGTATTGTGTGAAGATGGAAAGGTTGAATGGTAATTTCACTTTTGGTGACCTTAATGTGGTACTTTAGTGTGGATTGTGGTATGGGACGCTATCCATACATTACACACAGTATAGCTTGAGGGTTACTTCAGGTGAAGGCTTAATGTGAAGGTAAAGGTTTATATGTTGATTATGCCATAATGTGAAGAAATGATTTGTATGTTGATTATGTCTTGTATTATGCCTCGAATGCTTATGTTCATGAAGTTTGATCAAAATGGCATATATCATGACTTTCAAATGAAATGTCCATTTTTAGCATGTTTTTGCATGGCTATCATACTTAGTACTTAATTGTGCTAACCCATATTCTTTACCTTTATGAAGTGTAGGGATTGGTACTCGATTTGATTCTCTCTAGTTGAAGCTTGAATTTGAGATTCTTCCCAGGCAAAAGTGGTATGTCCTCATATATTAAGGACAAGTGTTTAGATGTTTCTTTTGTTTCATGTAATAGACAATTGTTAGTCTTTCGATTGTAAAGGGTTGTGTCCCTACTTTAGTTTTCAAGATGTTGTTTTAGATGTCCATGTGCGACAATAGATTTCCACTATTTTCGAATGTTTTTAATGAGTATTTTGATTGTATGGTTTTAAAGAAAGTTTCAATTCCGTTCCTATTTCCTTATATCGAATGTTATGAATGCTATGAGGCTTGTATGAGACTTTTCGGAGTCTTGTACGCCGTGTCACTTCTAGGGTGTAGGCTCGATTCGTGACACATCTGGGTGCCACTATGATTTATCGTGATCTAAGAGAAGTCAATTAGTGGAACTCTACAAAGAGAGACATTATATTTTTTTGTGTCTACGTGTCTTAACTTTCAACAGGTTAAGTAGAACATCAAAAACCAAGAGGTGTGAATCAGGAGATTAGCATTATTAGGTGGAAATGGGAAGTGATAAACATGGATTTCATTACAGGTTTACTTCTTACTCAGAGACATCATGACTCCTATTTGGGTGATAGTGGACGGACTAACTAAGTCAACTTACTTCTTAACAGTCAAGACTACAAATTTGGTGAAGGATTATGCTAGACTCTACATCACTGAGATAGTCAGGTTGTATGGAGTTCCTTTATCTATCATTTTGGATAGACGTACCCAGTTTACCCCTCATTTTTGGAGATTATTTTAGAAAGGTTTTGGTACTCAGGTATATTTGAGTACAAAATTTCATCTGCAGATGGATGGTCAAGCAGAGTGTACCATTCTGACCTTAGAGGACATGTTGGGAGCTTGTTTGATCATTTTTAGGGTAGTTTAGATGATCACCTACCTCTCATAGACTTCACCTATAATAACAACTTATATTCTAGTAGTCAGATATCCCCTTATGAGGAGATGTATGGGCGTAGATGCAGGTATATGGTTGGTTGATTTGAAGTAGGTGAAGCACATATGATTGGGCCAGATTTGGTTCATGAGGTTATGGAGAAAGTTCAACTCATCAGAGATAGACTAAGGACATCTCAGAGTCGTCAAAAGTCCTATGCAAATGTAAGGATAAGGGAGTTAGAGTTTGAAATCAATGATTGGGTTTCCTGAGAGTTTCACCCATGAGAGGGATGATGATATTTGTCAAGAAAAGGGAAGTTTAGTCCTTGGTTTGCCGGTCCTTAAAAAATCCAAAAAAGGGTTGGTAATATGGCTTATAAGTTAGAGTTACCAGTAGAATAAGCAGGGGTTCATCCAGTCTGCCACATTTCCTTGTTGAAGAAGTGTTTGGGTGATTCAACATAGATAGTGGCTTTAGAGAGTATGAATGTGAATGATAGCCTTACCTATGAGGAGGTTCTATTTGAGATTCTTGATCGTCAGGTTCGTAGGTTTAGAAATAAGAAAGTTCCTTCAGTAAAGGCTTTGTGGAGGAATCAGCCTATACTGGGAGCTACTTGGGAAGCTCAAGCAGCCATGATGGCCAAGTACCCTCACCTCTTCTCCTCTGATTCAGTTTCAGCTTGAGGTAATAGTTCCTCTCTATTCTATCAATTTACGCTTGTGTAATTCATTCTCAATATCACGTTCCCTCAACTATTCTTGCATTTCAGTATGTTTTCATATCGATAGGACTCAATTCAGTTAGATGTCAGTTTCTAGCACTAAGTTGGTAGGGATTGCCGATCTTTCCCTCATAATTTAGCTTGTTTAGTCTTCATTTGAGAATGAATGATCCCAAAGGGGAGATATTGTAACACCAGCGAGTTCAAAAGAGGGTGACAAAGGACAAACAGGCAAGTCTGCGAAACCAAAATGGACCATGGAACCCTATATGGGTCGTTTAGGGGTCCACAATCCGTCAAGGGCATTATGAGACCATCTTGGATTGCTCCTAGGAAGGAGTCACCTGGACGGTCCTTTAGACGACCCATGGTGACTTAGACGGCCCGTCTAGGGGTCCTCACAAGTTACTTAGACAGTGAGGATACACCCCAAGGTCACTGTGAAGGACCATAGATGCCTAGAAAAATCCTGGAGCTTCACATCGACGTGAAGTCGTCCGTGAAACATACTTATCAGGTTTTGAGTTTTTTTTCAACTTGAAATGATCATATATTTTAGCATAACATGGATTAGGTGGCCCACAACCTATTAAATTAAAGGTCTTTTAGTCATCTTTCCAATGCCACCAATTTTTCTAATTTCGAGCCCAGAGTAAAAAGTAATGCTCATTTTAGTGAAGCCTTGTTAGACAGGGCAACATCACGGCCCACTAGACAGGCCATGATGTCTTAGACTGCTTGTGAAGCCCATTTTGACAGTAACCTCGTCAATTTTAAGTGAGGGTCCTATTGGTCTTTTCCCCTATGCGTTAGGTACTTAAACTATGTCGTTTGATACTTGAACTATGTCATTTTACTTTATCTTAGCCTAGTAATCTAGTCAGAAACTACCTAAAATATGCATTCTCCTAAAATCATCTAACTTAGAAAGAAAAGAAGAAAAAGAAGCGAAAGTTTTCTCTCAAGAACAAGCAGAGGTCTCCTTCAAGTTCAGCCCCAAAATCCAAAGGAATTCTCCATAATTTTCTTCACCAAGTATGTGGGATTTCACTAGTGGATTCCTTTCACCCATTAGGTCCCTAGAATTTAATCAATTCTTCAGCTTCTCCATAAACTATCAACCTAGGGTACCTAAATATTAGGGATCCATTAGAATTTAGTTGCTATAGTTTTTATGATGTTAATTACATGTTTCTTGGAGAATTGGTATAGTCCCATATATAAAACATTGAAACCCTAGCTTGTGTTAATTATCAGTATTTCATGAATTATACTTGCAAAGGCAGATTAGTCAAACAATCATGCTTCAGAATTTGAATTCCATATCTTTCTGTATATGTTTGATGCATTCTCAGATAATTATTGGTATTTTGAGTTATTAAATATTATAGTTGCATTTTCTTAGCTTTATTTTCAATTGGGAGTAAGCTTAGCACTGAGTTGGACTTAGGTTCATTGTACCCTCAAGTCCCAGAACTACGTGTCCCCATAGGTTTATAAGTCCCCTCTTTTAGGGATCAGTTTTAGTGATCACACCACAATCATGCCTTTATACAACATAAAGGTGTATTGGGTCCTCTCGATAGGGCGTATACATCAAACTCCACGTTTAGCTCACGTGGTTTATGTTAGTTAATAGTATCTCTCACAGTCAGATTCATGTTGCATTGACCATGTATTTAGTATTTATTTCAGTATTCAGTTCAACATGTTATATCTTCATGATTAGTACTTGGTCAATGCATCTAGCTCAACTTTCACTAATGCTTCAGTTTATCTATTTCCTAGTTCAATCTAATATTGTCCAGCTTAGAATATATACCACTTGCTCAGTACATTCAAAGTACTGACGTGTACTTTTGCGCTACATCATTGTATGATGTAGGTTGAGGCGCTCAATATCAAGACCGCGCTTAGCCCGACTTCCAGTCCGTACATAGTAGCTTTAGTAATGAGTCCTCATAGTTCGAGGATGATAGACATGCTTTACTTTTCAGTATTAATTTTTCAATTTCACTCTTGTTAGAGTTAGCTTGGGGGATTTTCCCAACAACTCAAATCTTTTAGAGGCTTCCAAACATAGAGTATATTCAATTTGAGTTATTAATGTTGTGTTCAGTCACCATTATACTCTTCATATATTATATATATTCAGACATATTGGGATTTTCCCAATTTAATATATTAAACTATTTTTAATTCCATACAACGCATGTTTTAATTGTACTTGTATAGATATGTCATGCCATGCTTTAGCTTGGGGTTACTTGTGACACTAAGCACCATGTTGCGTTTTGGGGGTAGCTTCGGGTCGTGACAATATTTACGTACATACGTATGTATGCAAGTATGTATGTATTTTTGCATGCATGTATGTATATGTCTGTGAAAATAAAATGAAAATACCCAAATATTTTTTATAGAGAAATCAACCATTTAAAGGTAATTATATCAATGAAAAAATGATAATGTTACTGGGAGAACATAGAAATTTTTTTTATCAAAGATTACTATTTTTGCGTTTTCCCCCCTTAAGATATATTATCTTGTTATCATTTCTATACTCTATTTTAGGAGGTGTTATTATCATTTTGGTTCATTTATGTGTAGATTTTTTTAAAAAATTAATAGAACCTACTTTTTAATTACTTTTTAATCTATAATAATTAAACATCTAGAAAAGCTTTTGTCTTAAATTCAATGAAATCATAGATCATGTGATATAGGCAAAACATGTATATTGTGTGTGTGGAGCAGAGGAGGAGGAGGAATTTTGGAGATAATGACTCAAAAGGTCACTAAACTATTGATTATAAAGCAAAGTCATGTTTTTTTGTAACAAATTTAAAAGGTCACCCAAGTTTGTTTATATATCTTCTAAAGTCACACTATTAATATTTTATCAATAAAATATGACATGCCATTTTATTTAGTTTACATGAATTTTCAATCCATGTATCAACAAACTACGATCCAACCCTAACCGTAACCCAAATAAATAAAAACTTGTAATAAATTGTAAATTTTATAGGAGTAGTATTTATTTTTATGAATAAAACTAAATAATAAATAATATTAAAAATAGAAAATATTCATTCACATAAATGCATCCATAAAATAGATTATTCGAAAATATCGTGTTATATGAAATTAGCATTCTACGTTGCAAAAAATATAAGTAATTAAGAACCAATACACGTTCTAAAATTTATCCAACTATTTAAATATTTACTACAAATATTTGCACTGATACTTACATTAAACAAATATAAGTATGACAGAGCATTTGTTGAGAGCAAAAAATACAATTTCCCTCATGATTTTTGAGCAAATAAGTTTAATTTAAGTTATGAGTTAGGATTAGTTCGAATAATTGATTACCACAGTGTAGATTGAAAACAAAAAGTTTGTATGGACTAAATAAATTTTGCTCGTTCAAAATATTTAATTATGGTGACTTTTGAAAAGGTAAAAATATATTTAAGTGACCTTCTAATTTTAAAAAAATGGCTTTATGAAATAATTATCAATAGTTAACTGACTGTTATATCATGTAATTTAGATAATCTACTAAGTAGGACAATCACACTAAATTTCATCACTTCTCTTGTTGGCAAATTCACTTTTCAAGTCCTCTCCCCCACCACCACCAAAACCCCTATATATATCTCCCTCCCATTTTAAAACCCTCCTACCTATCAGAAGCCTTTGCAATCACTCTCAAGAAAGAAGAAAATACATCCTCTCAAAATCTCCAAATTCTTTCAAAATTCTAATCGTTAAAGATAAAAAAAAAAAGACACAAGACTTAGTGCTTTTCTTGATTTCATCTCCAAAGAAAACCCCCCTTTGTGTACCTGTTGTTTTTCTCATCACTTCAAAGCACATCTTTTTTAAGAAAATCTTCTAAAAATCAGTCTTTTCATTTCTCTCTGTTTTTGTTGTGTTGGTGAAATCTCAATGGAAAAAACAATTCCAGAGAATCTGACTTTACCTAATCCTCCAACTTTGAAATCCGATAAGACTGAGAAAAAAAATATCAATTTTTCATTGGTGAAAATTGAAGTTGAAGAAGAAGAACAAAAAGAAAAGGATTTGGGTTTGTTTGAGGGGTCACCGGATTGGATCGAATCTGCTCAAACAATGATCACTTGTGCTGATTCAGAATCAATTGGCTATATTGTTTCTTCTGATAGTAGTGGGTATTCGTATTTTGATGGGGACAAATGGTCTCCTTTAAAAGGTGAGCCTAGTTCTTTAATTGGGCCCGAGAATTTCAGAAAGATAGTTGAGGAACAAAGTAACCCTATTGAGTATAAGCCTTTTAAAATAACGGTATGATTCAAACTTTTAACCTCTTTTATGTTATACAATTTTACAATTTTAGCCTATTTGTATGTCATAAAATTCTTACACCATCAATTGTATAGTGAAATGGAGTGGGGCTAGCCACTTTTAAGCTCTTCCAAGTGATACAAATTAGACTTTTAGCATTTTTTTATGAGATATTGAGCAACCAACTACGTAGAAAAATAGCACAAGATAACCACTTTTAAGCTTTTTTCAAGTGATACAATTAACTGAAAATAGCGTGGGCTAACCACTTTTAAACTCTTTTAAGTGATACAATTTACGATTTTAGCCTATTTTTATGACATCTTAATCATGTAGTTATAGAGTTTGAGATAACAATTTTTAACTTCTTTCAAGTAATACATTTTACAAGTTTAACCTATTTTTATGACATCCTAATCAATCAACTAGGTAGTAAAATAGATAGGGTAGGGTCTAATCACTTTTTTAGCTGGATAATTGAAAAAATGGCAACTCTTACGATGAAAGTTACAAGTTAAAAAATATCCACTTTTCAACATGGGGCTAAGTAATATTAGGTATACTTTGCAATGTCATACATTACTAAATAAGCTCTCTTCTTTCATACGGTCAGCTGCACAGACTACCTTGTGGGATTAGATTGAGTTTTTTGTTGTTGTTGTAGAAATTTCATACATACACACACACACACACACACACACACACATATATATATATATATATATATAAACCTCCTAGTTCTACTATATGTTTCTTGTGTGTATTCTAGCTATTAACTTGTTATTTTTAGGGCATTGGCATGCGTAACTTAGGCAACACATGCTTTTTAAATGCGGTTGTGCAATCTTTTATCCACACCGTTGTGTTGCTTCAACTCCTTAGATCGGTCGATCATGTATCTCCATGTCAAAGTAAGGATCAACTACAAAAAAATTCTTTTATTTTTTATCCATTTTTAGTGTCCCTTACCTTTGCTTAACATCATATGTTGTTTCAGCTTATGATAATGGATTTTGTGTGGTGTGCATAATCCGAGAGCTTATTGACTTTTCAACATTTTATGGGAGGTTTTTTGTTTGGCCGATGAAACTTGTCAGCCAATTGAGAAGTATATCCAAACCTAGTTACTTATTTATTTCCTTATGAAGTTTACTTTAATTTGCTTCATAGAGAACATTTAACTATCAATATGTACCCTATATATCTTTGTGTTTCTTAACAATGTGAAAATATCAGATTTTTCGTCATACTTCAATGTGAACCAACAAGAAGATGCACACAAATTCCTACAGTGCTTTCTCAATAAACTTGAAATTTGTTGTAACTATTTAGAGACAAAAGACAACATTGTAAAGGAGGCCTTTGGTGGTCGCCTTGTGAGCAAGGTAAGCATTTGCATGTTTGTTCTCTCTATTTTATCTTGGTTTCTTCCTCCTGTTGTTTTAGTTTTTTGAACTGTTTTGTAAGGCTTTTACTTGAGCTGAGGGTCTATCAGTAACATCCTCTCTACCTCCAAAGGTAGGGGTAAGGTTTTTGTATACTATATCCTCACCAGACCCCACTTGTAAAAAAATTATTTACATTGTTAGTCTATTTTTCTCAATTTTCAGCTCCGTTGTAGCAATTGTGGTTATTCATCTGTCACACGTGAGCCTCTAATCGAATTAAGCTTGGAGATTGAGGATGTTGAAAGTGTACCATCCGCACTGGAATCTTTCACTAAAATTGAGAAAACTGAGTTTTCTTGTGAAAGGTGCAAGACACAAGGGTCATTTGAGAAGCAGCTCCTCATCGATCATTCCCCTGCTGTTGTTGCCATTCATTTGAAGCGATTCAAAAATAACAGGTTAGTTGTTCAGAAGGTGGAAAAGCATGTTTCATTTCCTTTGGAATTGGACATGCTTCTTTATAACAACGACATCAGTAATGTGAGTATCTTCATTTGGACATTTACAAATATTTTATCTCTTTTCAACAGTTACATTATGTTGCTTCAAAATTTTCCTTTTGCTCAACAGGAAGAAATTAAATATGATCTCTACACAGTTATAGTGCATTCTGGACCTTCAATCTCTTTAGGACACTATTAAAACTTTATTTGGTGTGCTCCAAATGAATGGTATAAATTTGATGACGAGAAGGTACGGAAAATAGTAGAATTTCCTTATTTTGTTAGAAAGTTTGTGTGTTTACGATAACTAACTTGATATTTTGTTTGATTATCATAGGTTGATTATGTTGAAGAAGATCTTGTTTTGGCAGAGCAGGCATACATTATGTTTTATACAAAGAGGGGCACTCCGTGGTTTTCAGATTATATCCAAATCCACAGGCCCTTCGTATGTCTGGTTACCCCGACAACTTCAAATGATGCTTCAGATGAGCCAACTCTGATGCCTGAACTGAACAATGTTGAGGAAAATAATTCCTATGGTAAACTCATCTTCTACACTTTTGACCATACACAATATTCCACTATTTGAAAATTCTTAAGTTTGGTATATTGTTTTTGTTGTTGAGTTCACTATTTGCATATAACAATCTACGAGAAATAACCTCTCAATCTGTACGAGGTAGAGGTAAAATATGTATATAATCTACAGTGAGTTTGTTGTTGTTGTTCACTTGCACAAATTCAACTTTTTTTTAAAAGTAAGATATATGTTCAAACAAAATTATTTGAAAGCGATCAACTTCCACTATGAATACATATCTTATTTCAACTTCAATCAAATTGGGTTCACACACCAACTAACTGTGTTTCTTATAACATTAGCATATCAGGTTTATTGCGAAGATCAATTGCATGACGTGGAAATAAAGCAGGATGAAGAATTGATGGATGCATTGAATTGCGGCTCACATGGAATCCATGTGAACGAAAAGAAGAGGAAGCTGGAAGATTGAAGATTTTCTGCGCTGGCAGGTTTACCTCCTCTAATGGCGCGAGTAGGAGCAGAATCAAAATGAGTAATTTGAACTCATAAAATAGTATTTTTGACATAATGCTTAAGGGTTTGATAGATGAATTCAAAATTTTGAGTTTATTGATTCAAAGATAGAAATAATATCTTACTAGATTTTGGATGAATTATTTATGCAACCAAAAATATTTTTTTTTTACATCTTTCTCTTGGCCATACAAAATAAAATAGAAGTTACTATCTTGCTATATAGAGTTTTGGTTACCAACTGTGTTCTATCGAACTTGTAATCAAGGTCGGGTCAATGATGCAAGTAATAATAAGTATGCCTTAGTCCCCCAATTATTGGGGACCTCAACTTTTTACTCAGAACAAAATTATGGTAAAAATATAAATTAATAGTTGAAAAAGTTCTGAAAATAATGAATTGCAAATTCTTTTATGCTAGCTTCTTTAAAGTTTCAAGCATTACAACAAGCATAATAAAGTAAGGAGCAAGTTATCAATTTCTTAGAATATGATTTATGGTTCTAACTCTTATCTTCATTAAAATTTGTCAACTTATTACTTATAGAATTATGTAAACAATTCATATAATGAATGTCTTAGTGAAAGGATGTCTTTCAACCTTGAATTGATAAAATCTTACCTAACATTAATAATTGAAAAGGAACATCAAAGAAGTGATTTATATTAAAAAAACATTAAGTACTAATTTGCCTCTAAAAAGTGTAAGAAAAGTTTTTGTTTTAATAAATACATATGAAGTTTGTTTAGATTTTTTTTAAGGCCTCCACTTATGTTGAGCTGCCTCTATCTGTAATTAGAATGCTACTCAGCTCCAGCCTAGTCTCAAGGTTGAAATATTCATTTTGAAATGGATAAAAAAGGAAAATATTGTGTATATATAAGTTAAAATGGATAAAGTAATAATTTACACACAAAGGATTTTCTATCATAGAGGTTTGTTATCACGTTTATCATACCTTAAATAGATTAGTGTTTATGCATGCATAAAATAGATAAACTTAGAAGTTAATATTTTTCCTTTTATTACACAGAGGTTGGTTAGAATGAAAATGCATTATCATGCTGTCGAGAAATATAAACCTATAAATTAAATGACCTACTTAATGGTACAAGAATAATCTACAGATAGAGGTGGACCCACACTTGCAAGTTCGGTGGACTTGCACCCATTAACTCCAAAAAAATAATGTCTATATATGTATATCTAAATCCCCTTTTTCACTATTCTCATTTTAAGTTTAGCTAGGTAATAATAATATTTTCAGTATAATTTCATAAGTGGGGTATGAAAATAACATGACGTATGAAAACTAATATTTCTATCTTTGCGAGGTAGAGAGATTGTTTCTAATAGACCCTTGACTCATAAGAACAGTTATCGAAACATAATTGCAAGAATAATATGGCATCAAAATAAAAATATAAAATAATAAGAAAAAACAACGGTAGTAAAGAGGGAAGATAGACACAACCAATGAAGGAACAAGTAACAATTAATAAAAAAAACAAGTATAAAAAAAACTCACGTAATAAATAACAATAATAATAATAATATTAAAGATACAAGTAGGAAAAAAAGACTAATATAACCCCTACCCCCACCCCGACTGTTCCCCTTAAAAGTTCTATAAAATTTGGCTACTTACAAAACTTCTACCATTATTCTCAACCTTCAAATCTTTAGATCTATAGAATCACGTCCTAAGTCAATTGAAACAAACAGTAAAGGCTAATAATTTAACGTTGGAATTATCAATATGCATTTTTATAAAAAAATTCTACTTTTTATTTTTTATCTTTACATAATTAGATATTTAGAAAATATATTACTTAGATTACACGGAGCAAGTTTACTAGTTTTATATGTATTATGTATGTGGAAGAGGATTTAGCTAATTGAATTTTATATATATATATGTTATGGTGTGTGTGTATGATGAGTATTAAATAATTTGAGGTTCTGATTTTTATCATTCATAAGGCTCAAATACTTTAGAAAGAGCAATCAATCATGAGAAGATAACTATATCGATGAAAAATTGATAGCGTTATCTTGGACAACATAGGGAGAAAATTTTCAAATATTACTACTTTGTTGTTTTCCTTGAGATACGTCACCATGCAAAAAAATCTATACTCTATTTTAGGAGACCAGCTGATCATTTTAATCAACTTACATTTAGATTATTAAAATTTATAGTAACTTCCACTGCTTCATAATGTATAGTAATTCCCACACCAACAAAACCTTCGCCCATGATATTCCTCTATAACTTAGAGAGTTAATGTCTCCATAACTTTCATGGTTAATGTCAAGTTTATGACTATCCTTTTGTATGCCTCTATGTAATACTATAAATAGAGCGTAACACCTTGGATTTGAGAAAGGCTAGAAAGGGGTCAAGTGGGAAACTAAGAAGCAAAAACTGGACGATGGAACCCTCCATGGAGCCCCAAACAGGCCATGAAGGGGACCATGGGATGTGAGATGGTCTGTGGTAAGTCCCCAGGACATGTTGTGCATGCGTCCCTCCCACAGAGTCCTAGACAGCCCGTGGAGAAGTTGACAGGCCATGAAGAAGGTCGTCAAAAGATTATCAGTATGGGGCCTTCTCCCTTAGCCATTGGTCAAGGACCATGAACAACTAGATGGTCTGTGGTGCCTATAAGGGACCATGAAGGCCACCGTCAAGTGTGTCCGTCAACTTTTAAATCTAGGGGCTTTAGCGTCTTTTTCTAATTATTTTAACTATATACTATATGTTTTTTTCTTCTACCCAAAGTCCTATATAATGATTTTTACCCATAAAATCACCCAAAATCAATTCATTCTCTCAAATTCTCAAATGAAGATCAAGTCATCCTCTAAAATATTTCTCTCTCTAGAAACTTGAAGAAGAAGGCTAGGGGTTCAAGTCAAGTATCCACTTCCTCCATTGATTTCAAGTTTTTGGCATCAAAGTATGATTGTCTTCATCTATGGAGCTTTTTCCTCCATAGAGTTCCTAAATTCCCCAGTTTTAAAGCTAGAAATCCCCAATTGAAGTTAGGATTTTCTTCTATGTCATATGTTCCTTTCAATGTTGATTTATTTAATTGTTTTATGAACTATTACACATCAATTAAGATAATTTGATGTTTTTAATATGATTCTCCATGACCGTGCATAACTAATGTTTTCTAAGCTATAATGATCTAATGTGGGTTTTGAATAATGAATAATGAGTTATGAAGATATGCATGTTCTTTGTGAAACTGACGAAAGTTGTTTTATGTTGCTTTGAGAGTAAAGTATATATGTTGTTGTATGTTGTTGTATGTTGTTGTTGTGAATGGATTTCTCACATACCACCCAATACATGCATGTGAAAGGGTTTTCTCACGTAAGGTTAATTAAGAGTTGCAAGGCTTTCTCAAATAACCTAGAATCAAGTTGTAAGATCTATTCTAAAGAAATTTAACTTAGATTGTCTAGTTGATGTGCCTTCCATGATAGATAAGTCAAGTAAAGAATTATCACTATTTCGTGGGATTTATGCTTAGCACCAAGAAGATATTGATATGGTAGATCTCCCGTAGCTTGAGGTCAGGTTTCTAGTAGCAACCTCCTTATCCCATACCTATGTGCCACCATACAAAGATTGTCTCAGATAGATATTAGCTAGTGGATCCATGTAATCTAGAAGTTAAAGTTCTTGCCTTGGAAAGTAAGGACACCCCATTTTGGTGTAGGGCAGACACTAGATTCTGATGAGTCGGGGATTTTGACTCATTTAGGGCTTAATACTAAAAATATGTGTGCCCTCTATGCCTATTCTATGCTCTAAACTGATGTTAAAATGCTAATTTGCAGCAATGAAAGAAAAAGAGCAAGGCAAGGACATTACCGGGCAAAAACGACAGAAAAAACTGAAAAATTTGAATTAAAGCAAGGTTGGTACTCGCCAAAACCACACGGTGAGTCGTCGAGTGGCTCTTTAAGTTGCCAAAAGTTATAGTAGGCCAGCCCATGGACAAGACCACCTCAACAATACAACTAATGGTTCAGTGACGCGCCAAATGGATCAGTGATGCCGACTTTGATCGCCTAAAGTTATATCAAAGAAGTGATGAAAATCCAAACCAAGAAGGCGATGGAAAGGAGAACTCGAAGCATCGCCGACTTATTTCGCTAAGTGGCTTCGAAGCTGAAATTCTGGGAACGTATAAATGCAATTTTCAAAACAAGAAAAATGAGTTTAGGAGTTTTTGAGAAGTTCCCACATTGACTAGTTTTGAGTTTTTGATCCTCAACATTCTAAACACTATTTTTACACTTTTTGGGTCGAGATTTAGGGTTGGTTTTGGATTTGAGCATTAATTGGAGAATTTGAAGACTCGTAGATTGTTACCCAATCTGATGGAGCACATAGTTGGTAATAATTTCGTGCTTTTTATGATGTTTGGCTAAAACCCCCATTCTTGGAGGTGTGATTATGAAATTGAATGTTTATATTAGCTTATGGGTGTTAGT
Source organism: Solanum lignicaule (assembly GCA_029582545.1). Classification (NCBI taxonomy): domain Eukaryota; kingdom Viridiplantae; phylum Streptophyta; class Magnoliopsida; order Solanales; family Solanaceae; genus Solanum; species Solanum lignicaule. The sequence goes on along the minus strand of JAJOOF010008258.1, from coordinate 9,903 downwards.
GTTTACTGATTTTATTGTTGATTTGAAGTCGGTTCAATTAATACTTGAGTTTTAATTGATGAATTGTAGTAACAAATGCAATTCTAATTTAGCATTTTAAGCTTGCTTGAGAAAGAGGTTTTACAGTTAAAACTATTAATTGATGATTGTAGTGATTGAGTTATTACAGACTTAGCTTGAGAAAGTGGGTCTAAATTCAGTCCTACTAAACTAGCTTGAAAGTGTAGATTGATTGAGGAATTGGGTTGTTTATATGTGTTATGCTTGTCGAGGTTCGAGAGAACTCGCTTGATTCTTGATAGTGGATTGATAAATGGCTATTGCACCAAAAGCCTAGCCTACCCACTAAGAATCAATGACTTTTATTAAATAATAATCACCCATTTTGCAAAATTGGCATTCAATTGATCACACTCCCAAGAACTCCCCTCTACTTGTGTACTCTCGGTTGTTTGTAGCTGTTTATTGTTTACTCAAATCCCCCATCTGACATTAATTGTCAACTCATTGTCATTTATTTTATTGTTTCGAAAATGTCTACTTCTAAAAATGATTAGAATACTATTTCACTTCGTAATTAAATTCTTTATCGTATCACTCCTTGTGGGATCGACCTGTACTCTTAGTTAGGTTTATAGTTGTTAGCGACCGCCTACACTTAGAATCAGATAAAGTGTAGTTGAGCGATATCAAAAATGGCGCCGCTATCAGGGAGTGGCGTTTAGATTTCTTTTAGTGAAGTTTAGTTGTGAACTGATCTTGTTATAGTTGAATCAACTTATTTTTGTTTCTAGTTGTCTGCTGTTAAAAAGGTGAAAAGATGAGTGTTAACGGGAGAAATGCTAGACAAATTGAGCACAATGATGATGACATCAGTAATTTGCACGATGTCAGTGAAGATCAGTTGGGAAGTTCGGGTTCGATTGCTTACGACTATAGGCAATGTGGTGTTTCATGTGACTAGCACTATGTTGAAGTTGTTGCAAATGAAGAGTCTCTTTGGAGGTCTTGCGACTGAGGATCCTCATAACCACATCCGAAACTTTGTGGGTGTGTGTGGGTCATTTTCTTTCAAGAACATCACTCAAGAGTCGGTTCGACTTCATTTGTTTCCTTTTCTCTAACGGAGGAGTCAACAATGTGATTGGTCGAATTACCAAGAGAATCAATTACTTCTTGGGAGGAGCTTACTGATGTGTTTTATATAAGGTTTTTCCCTCCCTCAAAGATGGCAATATTGAGGGATAACATTCAGAACTTTAGGCGAGTGGATGGTGAACCTATTCATGAGACATGGTTGAGGTTCCAAAAATTGCTGCTCTAATGTCCAACTCATGGAGTCCCGAACAATGTGTTGCTGCATTATTTCTATCGAAGTCTAGATTCAGTCAACAAGGGTGTGGCAGACCAGCTCGTTCGAGGAGGAATCATGCAACAACCATTTTACATAGCATCTACTCTCCTTGATAAGATGACAAAAAATCAACTGTGCTTGGTACACTAGAGAAGATCAAGTGTCTCCTATGAAAGATGGGTTGACAAAGGAACAGATGGAAAAGAACCAAGAGCGGAATGAAAACATAGACAAGATAATGACCCAAATGGACCTATTGACAAAACACGTCATGGGAAGTGATTCTAAGGCTGTGAATGCAATCAGAGTTAATGGAGAAAATCCTAATGACGCATACTTTAAGCTAAGTACAATAAAAAGGTACATTTCTTAGCAAATCAGGGAGGAGGTTTTCGTCCGAACTATCAAAGGCCGGGCGGGAATCAAGGTTGGAATAGGGATCGCGATGATGGTTGGAGACACCGAGATAAGGAATGGCCTGATCATTGTATGGATTGGAGAGAAAGGGACGGTGTGAAAGAACGATACGTACCTCCCCATGAGCGTCGAAAGCCAAAAGAGCCAAGGACTGATACTGAAATTTTCCACACCGAAGATATGCTTTCTCACATTCTCAACAAAGAAGAAGGATCGGATAGGGTGCTAGAGGAAATGAAATATGATGTATCTTCTCTTGACCAAACATTTACCTCATATTCGGTATCAATTAAGAAGCTGGAAGCACAGATGGGTCATATCTCGACTCATTTAAATCTAAGATCAAAAAGAGGATTACCGAGTGATATCATGGATAACCCAAAGAATGAAGCTTCAAAGCATGTCTTCATCATTCCAAGAAGTTAAATAAGGCACTTCTTGGGAGGCAACCCAAGTTTCTAGTTTTTAATTTTGCTATTTTAATAATAGTTGTTAGATGTACAGGTTGAAAATTCAGAATTTGGGGAAAAGAGGCAATTAGGTGAGCTCAGGTACTGTTTGGCTAGTTTGGCGACTCGTCGAACAAGTCAGTGACCCCGATGTGGATTGCCTTTTTGACCAACCAAAGTATCGGAGTTTTGTAAGCTTCGGCGGGTAAAAGTTCTATTCGGCGCATCATCGAGTGAGTCAGTGGCATCGCCAAATGGGGTGGGAACTGAAGGGTCAAAAAGGGTTTTAACCATTTTAAATTAAAAATTCTCGTTCATTTCACAATTTTCGACTATTGCACTCTTGCACTTCATATTTAGATCATATTTTGCGAAGTATTTTGTGTTGGGATAATTTGCTCAGAGTAATTTTACATTTTTCTTTCGTATTTGCTTGCCTAGTTTTTGTTTATGTCTACTTTTGAGGTTGGTGTCCCAAACTTGGCTTGATTTTTAGTTGTTTTTGATGCATGCTCGTATTTTGGTTGGATATATTTCATAATCTTGCATAGTTGGTTGATGTTTAGTTATGGGCAACTTTCGTATCATGCTTACTTTTGTGTTTTAGCTTATAATTGTTGAAATCCGTGTTTGAATTGGTTGAAATCGTGACTGTGTAATGGTTGTATGTTGGGTCTTCTAAGGGTGAAGTCTGAGTAATCCGAATTGTACCAATCGATTTAATTTACCCAAATATAGGGCGGGTGACGTCATTCTTAAGGGCAAAAGATATTTATTCGTCAATTTTAGGCAAATCGGGGGAAGTTTGAGGACCCAAGGGTCATTATTGATGTTGGTCTAAGTTTAATTGCATAGAATAAGGCTTTAATTTCATTACCGTGGGCTATGTATTGAAAACTGAAGGTTGGGGTCAAAAACTGGCACGAGAGACCAATTGGCAAGTTTAGTCAAGCTCGCCGACTGACTCGTCGGTTCGCCAAGTGACCCCTCGATCACCTCTTTTTTCTTCGATTTTGATTGTTTGATTCTATAACATTCGGTGGTACACTTGAGATCGCCGAGTTCACTCGACGACTCACCAAATGTCTTTTCTATTGCCCTATGTCCGTCGCAATTTTAGTTAAATATTATGTAACTTTCGGCGAGCTACTTTTAGTTCACCGAATTAAGTTGGCTAATCACCGAGTGACCCTGGACTTCATCAACTTGTGCTGATTTTTGTACAATTTTGTTCTGTAACTTTCGACGAGCCCGGCTTGGCTCGTCAAATGAGTTCGTCGACTCGCCGAGCTAGTCGGCGAGTTTTTTGTCATTTTTTTAACTTTGATATTTTGTTGACCTGTTTCTAACGTATTGGTTTATGATGCGTTGTTGTACATATATGTCTAGACCCAAAGTTCCAGGTAGAAACTAACAACCCCGGAAGAGATCACAGGGAATAGTTATCACTAAGGGTGCTGCTCCGGCACGAGAAACACAACCCAAATATCCTCCGACTAGGGGGAAGAGCACTAAAAAAGGGAAGGGTCATGGGATCCAAGTCCAGTGGAGGATAGCTCCAAAATCATGGGCGTCTACGACACCCACCTCACCAATTCGGAGTTTGATAGTGAGGGTAACTCGGGGTCTAGATCGCCAGCATCTGTATCCAAGCCAGAGGATGATCAGACACTTGAGAGTAGGAGAGTTGAGCTGCGCTTTAAAGCATTACATGATCCAGCCATAATAAAAGTTACTCCGACACCTCCAGCACACATTGTTGAGCAGGCACCATTAGTCCCCCCGGTAAAGGCACCTCCACCTCAATCACTGAAAAGACTTAAGGCTGCCGGGTTAAGGACTATTTTAGAAGAGAAGAGACTGTCTACGGATGGAGTGGTGAACAGTTATCCTGAAGTGTGGAACATCATTAAGTTCCATCGTTTGACCGTTTGACCATGTAGTGGTACGTGGTAAGAAAGTGAAATGCAGTAGCACATACATTAATGAGGTGCTTGGGTATACTATAAATGTGAACCACTTCTTAGTGGGTTGGATACAAAAGAAGACCCTTAATGACCTAAAGGGGTGGTTGACTCCTTTGATTTCCAACATCACACCACCGTGGATCAAGCCAGGGGTCTAGATTGAGAAGAAGGTTCTGAATGTAGATGCTAGGTATTGGTTTGGATTCATTAGCAACGCATTGATGCCTTTCGAGAAAGTGTCCATACTCCGGCATCCTAAGGTGGCATTGTTGGGATCCATTATTGACCAGGATAGACTAAATCTCAGGTCAATTATTGACCAAGAGATGGCCATGAAGGCCAAGAAGAGCCAGACCTCACTACCTTTCCCAGTGTTGATTACAGAGTTGTGTCGGTGTGCTCGAAAGCCCTTTGTGGCGAAAACGGATGTGGAATTGACTCTCATTTCCTCTACTTACATTAGAAGGATTGAGGTCGAGTACACTAGAGACGTGGATGAGAGGAGGAGAGCAGCACCGATGGACACTTCCTCGGTTGTTAATGTAGAGATGCTAGAGACAGACACAGCCCTTCCCACTCAGGTCGGTGAACCCTTAAGTACTCCTAGAACTTCTACTACTTCCCATTCGTCGTCTACTGCTGCTACTACTACTACTATTGTTATTACTGCTGCAACCTATCCCTCATTGACACGGGAAATGTTATACAAGATGGGACATCTATCCTATTCTGCTAATGTACTTGTTTCCCAAGTTGAGGTTGTTATACCGGAACAGATTTAAAGGGCCATTGTTGCTGCCTTAGTTCCTATCCAAGCTGAGTTGAGATACCAGCGGGAGTTGATCACCGCACATGGCCTAGCTTTAGACCCCCTCACGGTGCGAGTGAAAGCATGTGAGTAGGGTGGATGCCAGTTAGCTGATACAATGACCTTGAGAGTCGATGTTGCTAGTTTCAGACGTGACGTGGATGAGCTCAAATCCACAGATCTGTCTCTGATTTTCGGCAATGTGGACCTTTCTGAAGTATCGAGTATAGAGTTTCCAGTCATTTATGGGATCCCTCTGGCTACTACGACCGGAGATGCTACTATAGATAATGATGATGCTGAGTCTGATGTTTCCAAGACTGATGAGGAGGATCTTGGTATTTTGTCGAGCGTTTCTTTACTATAACAACGCCATTGACTCACCAGGATATTCTCTTTGTGTGGTCCGAGGAGATCCAGAGGAGCTCTTTGAGGATTAAGGAGTTTCTTACCACCGCTCATATATTGACTCATCCAATTTAGAGCTAGGCCTTCATGGTATATTATGACGCATCGTGCATTATTTTGGGTTGTCTGTTGATGTAGTAGAGCCGGGTTATTTCTTATGTGTCGACGAAGCTTAAGCTGCATGAGGTCAACTTCCCCACTCATGACTTTGGGTTGACATAATTTGTTTTCGCGCTTACGATTTGGAGGCATTACCTATATGGAGTTCATTGTGAGATCTACATTGATCACAAGAGCCTTCAGTACATTATGACCTATAGGGATCTTAATTTGAGGCAGCGCCATTGGATTGAGCTCCTAAAGGACTATGACTTCTCTATTCTTTACCATCCAGGCAAGGCTAATGTAGTAGCAGAATCCTTGAGCCGGAAGGCGGGAAGTATGAGTAGTGTAGCCTTCATTTTTGTTTCGGACCGACCTTTGTCTTTGAACATCTAATCAAGCTTGATGTTTCAGATTCCATTCAGGTGTTAGATTATGTGGTAGTTCAGTTATCCCTGCTTGATCTACTCTGCAGTTGTCAGTTCGAGGATGAGTCTCTGGTGGCTCTTAGAGATACAGTCTTAGAAGGCGATGTAGAGCAAGCTACTTTAGATTCAGATGGGGTTTTATGATTTTCCAGCTAGTTGTGTGTTCTCAGAGTTGGGGATTTGATTCAATTGATCCTTAGTGAGGCCCATGATTCCAGGTATTCTGTCTATTCAGGCACCTCTAAGATGTATCGTGACTTAAGGCAGCATTACTCGTGGAGCGGTATGAGGAGGGACATCTCAGATTATGTATCCAGTTTTTTGTGTTGCCAGCAGGTGAAGACCGAGCAATTGAGGCCTAGTGGTAAGTTGCAGAGATTACCCATTCCTGAGTGGAAGTGGGAGCACATCACCATGGATTTCATGGCGGGTTTACCTCACACTTCTAGAGGTGTTGACAACATTTGGGTCCTCATGGATCGATTAACCAAGTCAACACACTACCTTCCAGTTCATACTTCTTTCAGTTATGAGAGGTTAGGTCGTATCTACATTCAAGAGGTAATCTATCTTCATGGTCTACCTGTTTCTATCATTTCAAACCGGGGTTCATAGTTCACCTCCAGTTTTTGGAGTATTTCAGGAGGAGTTGGGCACCTGTGTCGATCTAAACATAGCATTTCACCCGCAGACTGATGGATAGTCGAAGCGTACTGTTAAGGTTCTTGAGGATATGCTGTGTGCTTGTGTTATGGACTTTTGTCATCAGTGGAACCAGTTCTTGACTTTTGGCGGAGTTTGCGTGCAACAACATCTACCATTCTAGCATTTAGATTGCCCCATTTGAGACCCTGTACAGTAGGCATTGGCGCACTCTAGTTGGTCTGTTTCAATCTATGGAGCCTAGGCCGCGTAGTACATACTTGTTTGAGGAGACCTCAGTTCATGTGAGGTTAATTCAGGATATGCTCATGAAGGCTCAGAGTAGACATCAGATTCATGCGAATTGCAGGCGTCGACCATTGAGATTTGTCATTATTAACCGAGTATTCTTCTGAGTATTGCCCATTAATGGTGTGATGAGATTTGGGAGGCAGTGCAAACTTAGTCCCAGGTTCATTAGGCCTTTTGAGATTTCGAGGAAAGTTGGTGATGTGGCCTATGGGATAGCTTTACCCCCAGCATTCTCAACTATTCACCTAATTTTCCATGTTTTGATGTTGCACCGGTATGTTCCAGATGAGTCTCATGTGCTCCAGTATGATATCGTTGATGTTGATGAACGCTTGACCTATATTAAAGAGTTAGTTGCTATTTTGGCTAGAGTTATGAGGTAACTGAGATCTAGAGCCATTCATGTGGGGAAGGTCTATTGGAGGAATCGTCTAGTCGAAGAGGCTACCTGGGAGACCGAGTGGGAGATGAAAGAGTAGTTCCCCAGCTTATTTCAGCCTTCAGGTACTTCTTGACTCTTACTTTCGCAGACGAAAGTCCTTTTAGTAGTGGATATTATAATGACGCTCATGGTCATTTATATTTTTATGCCTTCTTTTCATTGTTTAAAGCATTTTTGTAGTGACCACAAGTCATTTTTGTAGTGACTTGTTGGCACTGTTCGGTCGCCTGGTCGTTTGTTTGGGTTTTATGCCTGTTTTCCTATATTGGAGCTTTTGAAACTTGAAAAGTTGATTTCAGTCATAACCTCAGGTAAATGACCTTAGATGGGAATTCTAACAGTTGTATCAGCTCTGACACGGCCAAACAGGCTAGTGGCATGGTTGGCACGAGTCCTGAGACTTTCGTTGCGACTTTGGGACTATTTGGCGATTTAGAGTTTAAATTTTAGCTTAAGTTTGACTTTGGAAAACATGGTAAACGGGATCAGATGATAATTTTGTCAACGCGGTTAGTTCCGGAATGACGAGTTTTGTCCAGAATGACCCTTCGTGCGCTTCCTGGGGCTTCCGGTCTTATTCTGAGGCGCATTGTGGAAATTGACTAAAAAATGGCATTTGAGTATGGGGCCCACTTTTTGTCGAAATGACCTCGAATGGAAATTCCCATTGCGCCATTGAGTCTGGCATATCGAATTTAGTGGGGTAGCATATCTAACTTATTTTCATCGGGTCCCGAACAAATTTTGAGGATTCGTTCAGGGAATTGTATAAAAAATATAGCAAAATCTGGTGTTTTTGGTGCAGACCTTTAGCGACTAGAATTTAGTCTTTTGGCGACCAAATTTAGCGTTTAGCGACTAGAGGTGTTGTTTTCTATATAGCGTAAAAATAGATTCAGCCTCATTTTAAAACTTCGATATCTCGAGTTCTAAACCACCGTCTTAGGTGATTCGAAGTCTAGTGTGTTCGAGTTTGTGTTGGCTATGTGGGTGATTGTACGGAGCGTCACAAATCCTCCGATTGTGGTGTATCTGCATTGTAAGTGGATGCCCAAAGTCTCTTTTTGTGTAAAGGTTTGCATTTTGGTTTGTTAATGTATGGAGCTGTTTCGGGGCCCGAGAGGTGCTCCATTTTGGAACACAAGCTTAGGGGAGGGTTTAGGACGTCTTCACGTAGTCAAGTCCGGAAATTCTAGAATGGGTCCCACATTTTTAAATTTTAACTCTGAAATTGGTCTCTCCAATATTGATGATTTTAGTGTCTAAACGACCGTGTTGATGCTGTGATTCTATTTTTGATAGTGTGGCAACAATCTGAGGCTGCACGAAAGGAAAAAGCTCTGGTAGAGTGATTTGGAGCATGCGCATTTGGCCTTCAAGTAAGCTACGACTTTCTTTCCTTTAGATTGAGCCGGATTGTGTAAATCCATGCTGAATTGTGTGGATCTGGGGCGGGCTGCTAGTATTTTTTCTCTTTTTCTCAGAATCTATCGTGTAAGATTGATTTTTGGGTTGATACCATGATGTCTGAGGGGTTGTTTATTTGTGGGTATTTGTGAATTACTTGTTGGGTTGTTTATTTGTTGGTGCATGCATAGTATCTAGTTTGTTGTTTATTTTATGTTGGAATTTATCTTTAGCCTTAGCCTAGGATAGACTAGTGTTGCCTTAGACCCAAGCACCTAGTTGACTTTGGTATGTATACGATGTCGATTCGGATAAACTAGGTCTTTGTAGACCGGCATAGCAAACTTGGGTCTGATAGTTAAGCCTAGCTTTGGGCCTTTAATTGCTTCTGATCCTTCTGGCTTCTCTCCTTATTTTTGTGATTATGATGCGTTATCCAAGGCGTAGTATTTTCCTGGTTTAGGTGTTTCGCTGTCGATTCTGATTTGAGGTAGTTGGTAGTGGACGTCAATCCATGATGGCTTGGTGTTGAGTAACCCATTTTGATGTGGTTGGTAGTGGATGTCGATCCAAGATAGATTGGAATTTGAGATCCTCTAAGGAGTTGATTTTACCCGCAAACTCTGACTGGCATGGGCAGTGCCCCCGGGAGTGATAGTTGACTCACCTAGCTAGCATTGGGCAAGGCCCCCGGGGTGATTAGCTAGTTGGGTAGTTGGATATAAGTTACATGAGGTCCTCTTCGGAGTCGATAGGCCCGCACACTCTGTTTGGCTAGGTCAGGGCCCCTGGGAGTGTTAGATGGTTCACTTGGCTGGCTTGGGCAGGGCCCCAAAGTGTAAGCCTATTGGGCAGTTCTATTAGGGCATTTGGAGGGGATTGATATACCCCAACGTGGCACTCACCTGACAGGGTAATTCCTTGAAGTTGCTGGCTAGCTGGGTGGTCAGATGTGGAAGTCAGATTTGTTGACTGGGTTGGAGTTGTTAGTTGTGTCATTTCTGAAATGACCCAAAAAGTTCTTAAAAATGTGCTTCGGAAGTTACCGGAAACTTGTTTAGCTATATATAAAAAAATCCGTTTCGTTTTTCAAAAATCCGACTTCATATTCTTGTTTAGGGGGTCAAATTGAGTGGGGAATGGGTCTAACCCAAATTTTAGAGCAAC
>JAJOOF010008257.1:0-30619 GCA_029582545.1 Solanum lignicaule | reverse complement strand
GGTAACTTCCGAAGCACATTTTTAAGAACTTTTTGGGTCAAATTCAAATATAATCATTTCATTAAGTTCTCAACTCCAAATTCACATGTGAGGCTCTAGTTTCACTCTATCATTTTCCGGGTCGTTACACTGGACCTTGGTCCGACCTCGATTATTGTGCACCTCAACTCATGTAAAATACATAAGTTGAGGGTGGCTATGAAAAGGAAAATGAAAGAAAACTGTATGAAAAGAGTTATGTATAGAAGAATAAAAAGGATAGAAAAAATGTGTGACTAAATTCAAGAGAAACAAGAAGAATGATAATGATGCAGAAAAACAAAAAAAAAGAATGAGAAAAAAAATCAAGTCACATCTGTGCTGAAGAAAGTCAGGGAAAAGAGCAGAAAATAAAAATATGTCAGAATTTGTTGAGAAAAGAGGTAAAGAGACAATGTAATGTCAAGGAGGGCAAAAAAGTCACTAAAAGTACCCAAATATACCCTACCTGACCTTGAGCCTACGTTACAAGCTAATAAAGTCATATAGTGATCCTAGTGACTAGTTTGGAGAGTATATGCAGTGAAAATAAGGGCAAGCCTATGGTATTGAGCACTATCTATATTTGAATTCACTTCTCAGCGTGAGTGTTGAATGAATCCTTAAACTTAAAAATCAGATTTGTTGTGTGAAAAAAGGATTTCTTTGAAGTGAGGGCACTAGTTACATTGTTGGAGAGTTGGTACCTTGGTGAATGTTGAAAGTGTATTGGTGATGTCTGTTGGTTTGTCTATGTCATGTTTTGATCCACATGAGTTAGCTTGTTAATTCTAAATGAAAGATTTTCACTAGGTGATGGAATTGATTGAGAAAGCCATGTGATTGCTTGAGTTTGTATGTTTGCTTCTACATGAGTGTCGTTTAGAGTTTTAGTGTGTCGCTTGAGGACAAACAACAAGTTTAAGTTGAGGGTGTTGATATACCGTGAGCTTATAGTATTTTTGATGCATTTCACTTAGAGTTTGTATGTGTCTTGGGCTATTTTGTTATTAGATATAATTTTTTAATGTAATCTTTTGCATGAAATTGGTTCGGAAGCGGTTGACAGAAAAATGGACTGAAATAGCAGCGGCAGCAACTGACGAAGCCTATGACGTCCCGTAGGTGATGCAGCGCAGGTGAAGTTCAAGAAAGTCTGACCAAGTGTGGAACTAGAAAGGCAAATGACTCCCCGTAGAGTGATTGACCAACCGTCCTGCACATCCGTCATTTTGATCAGAAAGATTAAGTTCCAGTACCTAAACCGCGGAAGTGACCCACAGACAGTAGGTCGACCCACGGTCCGTAGGTCTGGTCGTCTGTCAAAACCACGTCCTGAACTATTTTTCCTTATTTTCGTTTCCTAGTTGGTTTAGGATTTAAATACTATAAATATTAGTTGCTATTTTCGTTTTTGGGTGTTAGACAATATTGGAGACTTTTGTTTTGGTCTTTTGGAATTATTTTGCAAACTCTTAGCAATTTAATTCCGGAAGTTGGTTTTATGCAATTTGCACTTTGAATTTCAATTCAAGATTTCGGTTTTCATCTATTCTAATTGTCAGTTCATGATTTTGTTTAACCTTAATATGAATTATGGATTCTAAAGCATGAGTAGCTAAATCCACAACTAGGGTTGTGGGACCCATGTGAAATTAACAACGTATGACTAATAACTAAGCAGTTCTTGAATAGTGTTTATGCATGTATTGTTAATATTTTCATTAAAAGTCTTTCTAGCGGTGCGTAATGTTAGAACTCGCCTCGTTCCTACTTACCTTACCAAGGAGGTAATGAATGAGAAAAGGATTAAACAACAGATATTTAGTTAAGGATTTGCTGCTATCTAATAGTCTGACTTCAATCAGTTGACATGAGGGTGAATACCCAAACCAATTGACACGATGACTAATCTTGGGTAAAGGTAAGGGTTAGTAAAGCACACACCCATAGACTTACCAAGTTGCGAGGTGAAAGTTCCTACTTGGATTACCAATCACTTAGGGATATCTAACTTATCAGTCTTGCATGTCAAACACTAGGATATGATTACTATTATTAGGAATACTGCATTAAGAGATTGTGGGGAACACATATACCCTTGTTTCCATCTTATATTGATATCTCAAATTGTGAGCTTTGTTTACTTGGAACCTCAAAATTAAACCAACAATCTGTTATTTTAGTTGCAAAACCCCCCTGTTTACTTTTCTCAGAAATAGTTTGACTAAAAAGAGATAATTGTAAGTTATTTTTAAGTCTAAACCATATTCCTCGTGGGATCAACCCCAACCTACAAGTTGGGTTCTTTATTTGACAACGACCGCCTATACTTCTTTTGGGAAATGTAATTTAGGCACATCAATACTATAACACCTCGGATTCGGGAAAGTCTTAGAAGGGGTCAAGTGGGAAATTCACAGGCCAAAACTGGACAATAAAATCCTCTACGGAGCCCGAGACGAGCTATGAAGGGGACCACGGGTCATGACATGGATCATGGTAAGTCCCTAGGACCTGCTGTTCAGGTGTCCCTCCCAAGGAGGCCTAGACGGCCCATGGAGAGGTTGAACGGTCTTCAAGCAGGTCGTCAAGTGGTCGTAAGGAGGGGGCCTTATCCCCTAGACACTAGTCAAGGACCACAGACTGTTAGATGGACCATGGTTGTAACATCTCGCACCTAGAAACGACTATAAAGAGTTTAAAATATGAAAATATTGATTTTTGGAAAGAATAAGGAAATTTGGAAATTTTTGTCTAAGTTAAGAAAGTGAGTTTTGTCCATTTTCAAACGGCCATAACTCCTAGCTCAGGATGATTTAGGAGCAGATCTTGATATGGTTGGAAATCCCTTGGAGAGATCTTTCCAACTCCGCCAAGTTTGCGCGATTTTGACATCATATGAGTGAGATATGCCTTTCGGAAGTTGGGCGTTGGATTGAGGAAAGTCTCAATCTGGAATTAAGGAAGGGCAAAATAGTCTTTTCTCTAATTCATTTCCTAATTCATTTTTAGGGATTTATTGGGGTAAAAACTTATTTTTTTCAGATTAAAAAAAATTAAATTCACGCTTAGGGCTTGGAGAAAAGAGAAAAGAAGAAAGAAAGGGAAAAAACCTAGATTTCGCCAAGAACGTCAAGCATTTGGAGTGGAATTCGTCGGGGGTGATCCCTATTAAGGCATGTGAGATCTTTTAGTGATGGGTTAGTTTACCCACACAACAACTTGTTTCAATTCAGCGATTTTGGGTTGTTTACATGTTAAAAAGTGAAGTTCTTGAAGGACATTGTTAAGTTCTTGATTGGTTGTGTTGTTGAAGTTTCTTGTTGATTTGATCCATGTTTCCGGGTGGATTTTTGAGTTAGATTTGTTGTAAATTGAGAGTACTAATGACCCTAAGTGTTTGGGAAAAGAACTAGGGAAGATTGGAGGGTTTAGAGATGAAAAACGAAGGAGAAAAATCGTCAAAAACCTGGGGAAGGAGGTGGGACGTCGCGCTAGCCAGTGCGCCCTAAAAGAGGCTCTGAAGTTCACCCCTTGGGGCAACGTGCCAGCCAGTGCGCCCCTGCAGCTCCTCTGACGTTTGAGGGCTGGCGCCCCGCGCCTTTCAGAGCGCCAGGGACTCCAGTTCTCCTCATTCTTCCCCCACCTTTTCGTACTAGTTCCTAAGTGATGTATGTTTCCTAGTTGATTCTAACACTCTAGGGTACATCTAAACATCATGAAGTCATCCATAAACATGAGATCATGAACCTTGAATCCATAATCCAATTCAAGGAAAGTTAAGATCAAAGTCAAAGAAGTTAAGAGTCAAGTCTAGAAGTTAAGAAGCAAGTCAAAGCAAAATTTCTTAAAGTTTTCAAGAGTCTTTAACAAACGTTTTAACTTCGTTTTAATGCTCAAGTTTCAAGTTAAGCAAAGAGTAAAGAGTTGAGTCCATTTCTAAAAAAAAAAAAAAGCTATAAGGGAACTAAGTATTCCCAAAGAGTTTATAAATGTTTTCACATTTGAGCAAGAAAAGGGAACATCGATTCCAAGAGAGCTTTTAAGCTAAGTTTTGAGTAATTACCTCAATTCAAAGAAAGAGTTTTGTTTTTTCAAACATATGAGCTAAGAATATTTTGGAAGTAGTTAGTATTGAGCACCGATATGAGGATGCGAGTTCATATTAACTCAAGTCTCCATAAACCATGTAGCCATCATGGGTAGTAAAGGATCATACTTTTTAGATGACTCCTTAAGATGCTTTTAGCATAGACTAGTGGATCCACTAAGTTAAGCATTCTATATGACGACAAAGTATAGGACAGTTCTGGCAGTTTGGGCAAGACGCTGTATCACCACTTAGGCTCATAGTGGTGGTTGTCGGTTAGAGAATCTCCCACAAAAGTTATATTACTTTTATAGGATGTTGTGGGGTTTGTCCCAACATCCATCTTAGTTGTTTAGAGGCTTCATAGACAGTTAGTAATTCAGTTGTCTTTACATTATCATTCAGATGTAGTTTAAAGACTGAGTTGCCATTTTGGCTAAACTATTATTTCTCAAGTTATGCATGAGTTATATTTTCTTATGTTTAAGTCTTCCGCTGAGTTAAGTAAGCCAAGCTAAGGGTTCGCTTGAGGCCAGCAATGGTCTTCGAGTTTCAGCCACGTCTAGGGTGTAGGCTCGGGGCGTGACAATGGTGCCTATGAAGGGCCGTGAAGGCAACCGTCAAGTGTGTTCGTCAGCTTTTAAGTCATGGCTTTTGGGTCTTTTCTTAATTGTTTTAATTCAATACTATGTCGTATTACCTTTACCCAAAATCCTATATAATGACTTTTAACCCCCAAAATCACCAAATTCACGTCATCCTCTCAATTTCCCAATAGAAGAACAAGTTCATCCTCTCCAATATTTTTCTGTCTAGAAGCTTGATGAAGAAGACCAGGGTTTCAAGCCAAGTCTCCAATTTCACATTGATTGTAAGCTCTTCGCATCAAGGTATGATAGTTTTCATCTATGGATCCATTTCCTGTATATAGTTCCTAATTCTCTAATTTTGAAGTTAGAAATCTCCAATTGAAGTTAGGGTTTTCTTCTATGTCATGAGTTCCTTTCAATATTGATATAATTAATTGTTTTATGAAGTATTATGCATGAATTGAGATAGTTCCATATTTTAAAGATGAATCTCCATGAACCTATGCTTAACCCATGTTTTCTAGATTTTCATGATTGAAAGTGGGGTTTGAACTATGAAAGGTGAATTATGGAAATATGCATGTTTTTATGAAATTGATGAAATGTGATATAAGTTTCTTTGAGAGTAAAGCATAAATAATGTTGTTGTTGTTGATTGTTGTGAAAGGATTTCTCACATAATTACTCAATACATGAATGTGAATAGTTTTCTCACATAAAGGATTCTAAGGTTGAAAGGTCTTCTCACCTAAAATGAACCGAAGTTAAGGAGTTATTCTAATAATGAGGCAAGAGGCGATTACCCATGTCCTTAAAGATAAGATGAATATGATTGATGATTATTCCATGGGAATTAAGCTTAGTACCGAGTTGACAAGTGGTGATTACCCGTGTTTCATAAACTATGTGCCATCATAGGTTGTCTAGATAGACATTAGCTAGTGAATCCACTTAAGCTAGAGGTTCATGGTTCTTACCTTGGCAAATGAGAACACCTCTTTTTGGTGTGGGGTAAACACCGAATTCCATGTAATATCTCACATGGTCTCTATGTCGGTTAAGGCTAATTTCCCACAACAAGTATAATGATGAACTAAGGTTACTACCGAATTCCATGTAATATCTCACATGGTCTCTATGTCGGTTAAGGCTAATTTCCCACAACAACTATAATGATGAACTAAGGTTACTTCAAGAAGTATTTCATAAGTGTTCAAAGATGAGTTTTACTTGCATTTGACCATGATTATTATGATGTTTTCTAACCTTTTATTATGGTTTTAACTTGGTCTTTGCATGACATGAAAGGTCTTTTTTAGTATGATTTTATATATCTATGCATTGTTATTATACTTGATACATCTTTGTACTAACGCATACTCCTGCCTATATTATTTCCCAAATGTAGGGTCTGACGATCCAGTTTCTCATCCCCGTAGTTAGAAGTCACTTCGTCTTTACTTGGTAGTGGTGAGTCCTCATTTTTTGAGGATCGAACCTTTTATCGCTTTCAGTTTTTACCTTTCAGATATTGTACGTGATGCCAAGGTTACGTCCTAGTCACTCTTGATGTAATCGATGACTTTTGAGACTATGTAAACTTCCGCTTCATTTTTTTTTCCAAAATATTTATGATATGAATTGTGTTTTAAATCTCTTGATTTTATATAATCTTGTTTCTGCATGCTAAGTGGCTTGTGTAGGGCTTCTTGGATTCCTATACGCCATGTTACACCTGAAGTGTACCTTGGGTTGTAACAAATACCACATGTTGGCCCTCACATCACTTGTCAAATAGCTCATTTAACTTTTTAAGTAAATTTTTATTCAATGATTGCAATTGCATTACTTACTTCAATTATCATTAGTTACTAAACCCCACAATCAATTATTGTGGATTCACTAACGACTTGATCTAAATAAAGGGTGATTGTATATCTTATTAGTTCTTTCATCTTCCCTAGGTTTGACTTGTTTGGGTAAAAGTGTGTAAAACCTAGGAAAAGAGCTAAATAATGAGGATTCGAGATTTAGAACTCGTCTAATGGTTGATATTGTAGCAAGATTAACTAACTCCGAGTAAATGTCATTTATTTGATATTAACACTTTTAGTTCAAGGGAATAAAGTGGCATGCATTTAATTTTGTTGAGAAATGATTAAATATAGTACGAGTTTGATAAACTGATAACTAGCATTATAAGGTGGAATTCTGTATTAACCCATAATAAGTAATACAGTCTCAGTGAACACAATCCCAATTTCTCTCTCTATAAACTCTCAGTTAAAATTAACATTGTTAGAAGTTACAAGTTATTAATCGATACTACAATCATTCAAATCCCTCCAAAAATTTCCTTTTCTTTGGAATTAAATAGGTAGTAGTAAATAATCATATTTTTCTTAGTTCTCGCCTTATTTGTTGTGAGATTCAACCCCAACCTTGTAAGGTTTGATGTTTGATAAGCACAATGTTATACTTCTTTATTGAAGGTGTAATTAGAGCGTATCAATATCTCACTTGATTTTATTTATGAATGATATTAATAAACATTTGATTTGTAAATTACTTGTATTTTTAACTCATATGAAAAAATTTAGTTCTTATTTATATACTTTCAAAAATTATATAATTTTAGGTTTATTTGTATATTTTCAATGATTTTATGCAATTACTTGTTTGTATATATGTGTAGTGCCCCTTAAATTAGACCTTGAAGAAATTTATTTGGACTAGTGTCACAGAAGAAATCTACAACTCGTAGAAGTATGTACAGACCATAGGTAAAATCATAGAATCGTGCTCTAAAAAATTTTCTCAGGTCCAAGTTTCACGGATCAGACTACGGATCGCAGAACTTTCTACGATTAGTAGAAAGGCCTCGTGGAACCCAAGGCCTAAAACAACCCCCAATAAGCTTTCTACGATTGAGCAGGACGGAGTTCCTACGTTCTGCAGAAAGGATACATAGACCCCAACTTCAGAGATCCAGAACTGAACATGTTTTCTACGAGAGAGTCTATGGTTCGTAGACTTTTGGACGGACCATAGATGGTATTCCATAGACTACTTTTATCAATTTTAAGAGGGTTATTTTTAGTTCTTTCTCACTCTTTCTAAACCTATACCTCAATGTTTTTACGCCTAATTAAGGTCACAAGAAACCCCTAGCACAAAGTTGAGTTGAAAGCTTCCTTACCGATTAAGTTTTTAGATAAGATTATACTTAGGTCAACATCAAATGATCATATCTCTCAACATATAAAGAATTAGGTGCCCTATGACCTATAAAATTAAAGTTCTATGAGTCTTCTTTCCAATACCACCAAGTTTTCCTTATTTTAAGTTCAGAGTAAAAAGTTATTCCTGTTTTCAAAAACAAATATTGTCTTAAATTGAATTATGAGGAGAGAAAAAATTGAGTTTTGAGAAAGAGTTTTCAAATATTAATTGAGTAATAATATAAGAAAACTAAGTATTCCCAAAGGTATCACTTTTTACATAAAGAAAAGAGAAACTTTGATTTCTAAATGAGTTAATTAGTCTAGAGTTTCGAAGCCATTACCTCTTTTAAGATGATATTTTGAGTAATTACCTCAAATAGAGGAAGATTGTATTTTATACATTTGAGCATGAGTATATATTTATTGAGAGTAGTATTGAGCACCAATATGGGGATGAGTTCAGACAACTCACATTTCTCATAAATCATGTAGCCAACATGAGTAAAAGATCTTACTTCTTAGACGACTCCTTATTACTTTCGAGTAGAGCTTTAGTGGATACACTTAGTTGACATTTTCTATATCCTAGTAAGGTATAGGACACTTCTGGCAGTGTGGGCGAGACAATGTATTATCACATTGCTCATAGTGATGGTTTCGATTAGAGAATCTCCTAAATAGAGTTGAAATGTATTTTTATCATATCACTTAATATGCTGAGTTCAGACATGAGTAAGTATTTGTAAAGTTAAATGATTTCACTCATTTATTTCTTTACATTCAGTTGTGTATCTAGTTTCAGCTTCTTCTTTTCAATTATTTATTTTCCTCAACAATATTACATACTCGCACATTCAATGTATTATTGTCATTCGTCCTACATCTTTTCATGATGAAAATATAGGTGTTCAGGATCATCAACAGGCACTCCGTTGAGATCATTTTGCACTTCTTGCTAGCTTTCGTGAACCTTTCTTGCATTCCAGAGAACTCCACTCCCGTCTTTCAGTTAGTAGTTTTGAGGTGTCGCATGTCTTGTTCCAACATCCATGTTAAACTATAGAGGCTTCATAGGTATTTATTGTTGAGTTTCTCTCAGTATTTCCTTTGACCTATTTTGGCAAACTATTATTTTTTTAGAGTATTTTCAGACAGTTTTGAGTATACTATTTAGATATAGTTTGAGTTTGAGAAGTTTTGAGACTTTTGTTTTCAAATTCTATTTTAAAGCTTAAATCTGTTTGAGTTAGTCTTCCGCTAAGTAGTCAGTCATGCCAAGGATTCACTTGGGGATCAACAATGGTTCTCGAGTGCCAACCACGTTCATAGTGTAGGCTTAGGGTGTGATAAACTTGATATCAGAGTATAGAGTTCAAGTGTTCTAGGGTGTTTATGAAGTCGTGTCAGTATGATCTTATTTATGTTTGTGAAGGCACCCACTTTTATAAATGAGGGACTAACAGACATGTAAGAAAAAAAATCTTCTTTCATACACTAAATCATGCAATAGAATTGTTCCATAAGGAATTTATTCATACTCAAACGTGTCTCAAATCCATCTGACTACCCCACTAATCTTAGGCGTATTTATGCGCCTAATAACCAATTTAGCCCATATATATAGCCAAGTTCGAGAGAAAATTCCTAGTTTAAATTGAAATTATAGGGTCAATTGATTGTGTTTCCTCTAACCAATATGATGAGATGTTCGCAGGGCGTAAAGCAAGGAAAAGGAGCGAAAAACTAAACCATCCAAGAGGTTGGAAAATAGAAGTCGAAGTTTCTAAGGAGATATGGCCAAGAAGCTGAAAATTGTACTATGAGGGAGCACCTCTGCGTCGCGGAGCGGAAGCCAGAGTGTGGAAAGCTAATTCCACAAAACAGTGAAGTGTGCGATGGGAGCCCATCGCGGAGTGAATCAAGTTGTTGTTTGTAATGTACAGCGAGTGAACATGTCCGCGACATTTCCACCACGTGTTTTATTTCAGACTATAAATATTTCAGGTATTTTATTTTATCAGTATTCATTTTTTGGAAAAAATGGGATAACACAATTTGGGCAATTTTGCTGACTATCTCTTGGGTTTTTCTTCTACTCTTTCATTTTTGTAAACACTTTTATGATCCTTGAACATTATTTGATGATGATTCATACTATGAGTAGCTAAGTTCTCTTATTCTAGGGTTGTAGCTACGATTAATGGCATAATATTATTTATTTCTAGCATGAGATGGTTTTCTTATGATTTATGCTTGCATTCTTGTTTAACTATTTTGATGACTGATCAACATTAAAATAAATTCATTTTCCTCTCTTGAACTCGGAAGACGAATAGAGGGATAGACCAAGGAATGTGAGGAACATGTTCATTCTAGGGTAAAACTTAGAATGTTTCGTATATAGGATATAAGTATACCTATATACCTTGTTTGGTTATGTACAAGATGATACCTTAATGCTCCGCTATTGGCTCATACCTATCCCCGCTCAACGATGTAGTTAGGCTGTCAATGGTGGTAGGCGATTAGAGGTTGGGAGACCATGATCCTAAATTCAACCTTGTGAATTAATGATGAGGTTAACCTGTCGAATGCTGGAATAAGTTATTACTATGTTTGAAATTGGTGCATGCTACGACCCTGAAATTGTGACATCTCCTTTCTAACTGATTTAAGTGTTAGTAGTTAATATTTGAAACTATTCAATTTAGTTAATACAAACAAATTCCTGAAATCATCTGTCACATAAGTAAAGTGATTTTAGTAACAATAAAGTTAGTGCTTGTTGATTTGAAGTTTTTTGGGTTCGATAATCTGGCTTGACAGAGTCACTGTACTACTTGAGTGACCGCGTACACTTGCGTGTGCGATTTGGACGGAATAAGTTTTTATCGACGCTGTCGGGGACTTTAAAATTGGCAAATATTTAAATTTTGGGTTTCTAAATTATTTGTACAAGTATTGACAACTTGATCTTGGCTATTCATTTTACAGGTTATGTTAAGATTTCACACTGGAAGACGACCAAGACTTGGTAGAGCCTCTAGCTGAATCAGAGAGATTTGTTCGTTATCGTAGAAAGCAAACAAGACTCACATACTGTGTCCCTCTTGTCGCTAGTGAATTAGTAACCCCAGAAGAAAGGGAGGATCAAGAAACACCTGCAGTGATGGCAGAAATTAAAGTGAGAGACGTGGAAATCCCACGCACCACCAATGTTACTTCTTGTATTCACAAACCTGCAGCTGGTGGGAGGTTTGAATTGAAGCAAAGCATGGTGCAACTATTGCACACAAATGGACAGTTCACTGGTCTATCTCATGAGGACCCACAAGTGCATATTCAGAATCTCCCCGAGATCAGTGACACTTACACTCTAACTGGAGTGAACTCCGATTATGTGAGGCTCATCTTATTCCCCTTTTCTTCGCTAGGGGAAGCAAAAATATGGTTGAACTCTGAGCCTGCAAACTACATAACATCTTGGGATGATCTTGCATGAAAGTTCTTGATAAGGGTTTTCCTAACCGGGAAAAGAGCCAAGCTGAGAAGCGATATATTATGCTTCCTACAGAAAGGAGGAGAAAACTTATACCAAGCTTGGGACAGGTTTAAATCCATGTTCATGAGTTTTCCACATCATCATCAAGCTAACGAAGTGTTGGTCCACACCTTCATTGAAGGGTTGGAACCAAACACAAAAACTTTACTTGATTCTGCTGCAGGTGGACATGCTTTGGACAAGGCATATGCTGAGCTGTTTACATTGCTTAACAGAACCTCACAAGGTAATCCTGAATGGAATAGATGAGGAGCTAAGCCGGTCATACAAAAGACTGCGAGAGTGTTGGAAGTGGATGCAGTGACAGCCTTAACTGCACAAATTGCAGCAATGCAAAATATGGTGACTACACACTTCAGCAACATGTCACTAGGACAACAACAAGCTCAAGTTAATATGGTGCAGCATCCACCAGCATGGTGTGAAGTATGTGGAGGTGGAGATAACACTGCTGATGTATATGGAGCAAATCTAGAATCTGTTAATTTTGTAGGTAATGCCCAGCGAGGAGGAATGCACCAAAATTACGACAACACCTATAATCCGAGCTGGCGGAACCACCCAAACTTTTCATGGGGTGGTAATCAGAATCAACACCATGAACAAAACCAACACATGTCACAAGGTGGTGGACAACATTACAATCAGCAGGGCCATAGGAATCAACAAGGTTATGGGAATCAGCAGGCTACTAAGCAGGGTGATATGAGTGTGGAGGACATGCTAAAACAAATCATGACTGACCAAGCTAAGTTGGCAGCAGATGTTCGAAACAACCAACTAGCTACCAAGAATTTGGAGAAGCAGTTTGGGCAGTTTGCTAGTGCCCAAAATTCTCGACCATAAGGGGGTTCGCTTGAAAATACTGATCCAAACCCAAAATAGGTAAATGTTGTGAGTACACATAGTGGTTGTCCATTGGAGGAATTAACTCCAAAAACAAAATTTGCTAAAGAAAAAGGAAAGCAGGTGGATGAAGTTGGACCAAGTGAGCCAAGGATGGATGAGAAACCAAAAGCAAAACCACCTCCTCCATTTCCATAGAAATTCAAAAAACAGAAAGAGGAGGAATGTTTTGGTAAGTTTATCGAACTCCTTAAACAGGTACATGTTAACTTTCCTTTGATTGATGTGTTGCAGGGAATTCATAAGTATGCCAAATATGTGAAAGATATTGTGGATAACAAGAGCAGTTTGGTGGAGTATACAACAGTGGCACTCACTGAGGAGTTTTACAGTGCAAATAAAATGGCAAGTGCATCGAAGCAATAGGGTTGTGCGATTTGGGCACAAGTATCAACTTGATGCCTACGTCTATATTTCTTACGTTGGGGCTGGGAAGGCCCAAAGCTACAACCATAATGTTGCAATTAGTTGACCGCTTGGTAGCAAGGCCAGATGGTGTTATTGAGGATGTCTTAGTCCAAGTGGGAACTCTGATTATTCCCATAGACTTTGTCATCTTGGATTTTGAGCCTAACCCAGAGGTCCTATTTATTTTTGGACATCCATTCCTAGCAATCGGTGGTGCATGAATTTATATGACGGCTGGTAGGCTGACAATGAGAGCTCATGACAAGGTAGATGTCTTTGATGTATACAAGGCAATAAAGTTGCCTGCAATATATGAGGAGTTGTCAGCAATTACAGTCATTGATGAGGAAACAACAGATAAATATGTTGAAGCTCGAGACCCTTTAGAGAAAGTATTAATTGGGCAGGATATTGAGGGGGACGCTGAAGCACAGGAGCTGGCTAGTATTGATGTTCCAAATGTGAGAATTATTTGCAAGTTTATGGAGCCATTAAATAGAGTCTTAGTACCCCCTCCTAAGCCATCAATTGAGGAAGCATCAAAGTTGGAGCTGAAAGCTCTCCCCTCTCATCTCAGGTATGCATTCTTAGGTACTAATGAACTATATGTAATCCTTTCTTCTGCTTTGTCTGAAGTGCAGGTTGAGGCCTCTCTAAAAATATTAAGGAAGAGAAAAAAGGCAATAAGTTGTCAGATGGTTGACATACATGGCATCAGCCCAGCTCTATGCATGCACAAGATATTCGTGGAGGAGGGCCACAAATCAAGTGTACAACCCCAACGTAGATTAATTCCAGTAATGAAAGATGTGGTGCGCAATGAGGTTATTAAATGGTTAGATATAGGTATTGTATATCCGATTTCAGACAGCAAGTGGGTCAGGACGGTTCAGTGTGTGTCTCAGAAAGGAGGCATGACAGTGATCACCAATGAAAAGAATGAGATGATTCCAACCAGGACAGTGACAGGGTGGCGCATATGCATGGATTAGATGAAATTGAATGAGGCCACCAAAAAGGACCACTACCCCGTTCCTTTCATTGATCAAATGCTGGATAGGTTAGCTGGGCAAGCATATTATTTTTTCTTGGATGGCTATTCAGGATATAATCAAATTGTGATTACGCCAGAGGACTAGGAGAATATCACATTCAATTGTCCTTATGGGACATATGCCTTCAAACGAATGCCTTTTAGGCTATGCAATGCTTCAACCACATTCCAAAGATGCATGATGGCCATTTTTCATGATATGGTCAAAGATTTTGTGGAAATATTCATGGATGACTTCTCAGTCTTTGGGGAGTCTTTTGAAAGGTGTCTAGAAAATTTGGACAAGGTATTGGCTAGATGTGAAGAAACTAATCTCGTCCTAAACTGGGGAAAATGTCATTTTCTAGTGAAGAAGGGGATTGTGTTGGGCCATGAAGTGTCAAAGAAAGGACTGGAAGTTGATCGGGCAAAAGTGGAGGTAATTGAAAAGCTACTCCCTCAGTATCTGTTAAAGGGGTAAGATGTTTTTTGGGTCATGCTGGGTTTTACAGGAAATTCATTAAGGCTTTCTCAAAAACTGCAAGACCTATGTGCAGTCTCTTAGAGAAGGAGATGAAATTCGTGTTTGATGAGCACTGCATTCGATCTTTTGAGGCTTTGAAGAAGAAGTTGATAGAAGCTCCAATCCTTACTTCCCCAAATTGGGAGCTTTCTTTTTGAGCTGATGTGTGACACAAGTGATGTGGTTGTAGGGGTAGTGTTAGGGAAAATGAAAGAGAAGGTGTTTCATTCAATCTATTATGCAAGCAAAACACTGGATGTAGCTCAAGCCAACTACACAGTGTCCGAGAAAGAAATGCCAATCTTGGTCTATGCTTTTGACAAGTTTAGATCTTACCTGGTAGGGACTAAAGTTGTTGTTTATACTGATCATGCAGCTATTAGCTACCTATTCCATATGAAGAATGCAAAGCCACGACTGATTAGGTGGATTCTATTGCTGCAAGAGCTTGACATAGAGATTGTCATGACCCAAGGGTATACCCTAGGTGTAACATGGTGTACTTGACCTCGAAGGGGTCTCATACAAGCCCTTAGCATAATCATAACATAAGATAATAGAAAAGTATGGAAAATTTAAAACTTCTTTAAGTTTTACAATCGAAAACATTTTCATAGGCAAGCGGAAGTCTTTACTATAACTTTGTCTCAAAATATTTATTAAACTCTTGAATAAAAGACTAGGGACGCAGCCCATACAATGTCTAAAACATAAAGAAATGACATAAAGTAATAATGGGTTTGTCCTCGAAGCTATGAGGACTCACCAAAATCTTCAACTCTTCTTGCTCCTTAGAAACCTAGCCTTCAAAGGAACTCAATCTCCAATACCCTACATTTGATTAGAATGTAGGAAATATGCGTTAGTACAAAATATACCAAGTATGATAGCTAGCACAACATCATAAAAGCATCTCAAAATGGTTAGTCAACATAAGACATAAACATAAGAGACAATAACATAGTCATAGCATAATCTCCAACATAAGCATCATATAATCATAAATCAACATACGACATAATAAATGAGCATAGGAGATACATCATGTTCATAGCATAGTCCTTACTTAGACTTTCATATTTACATACTTCAACCTTTATTCTTTCATATTACAAGAGAACTACTTCACAAACCACTTCAAAGCATACTTGTGCAAGGCAAGAATAACATCCCATAATACAATCTAAACTAAGTACCTCTTCTTGGTCATTCTTGGGCATAGTCCACATTCATAGTCAAGACCTAGGTTTTCATGTCATGAGAGCACTATACTCCTAAATAACCCCAAGGCACACTTGTTCAATGAATGAAAGGCATCCCACAATACCATTCACACTAAGTATAACCTTGAAGTCAACATAGTCATACTTACCCTCCTTTAGTCTCACTCTTTAGCTTACTTCATATAGACAAGGGAACTGTCACGACCCAAGGCTAGCCCCTAGATGCGACACAGCATACTCGACCCCGAAGGGGTCTAATACAAGCCTCATAGCCTTTCATTGCATTTGACATAGAAATAGTGCGGAATTAAAAACTCATTTAAAACCAAACTATCAAAAGCTTCATTTAAAAGCACTTGAAAATACAACGGATGTCTACTAAAGTCTCACATGGCCATCTAAACAAAGTCTTGAAAACTAAAGTAGGGACATGGCCCTTTACAATTGAAAAGACTAGAAATGTCTATTACATGGAAAGAAAGAAACTTCTAAAAAGACACTTGTCCTCGATCTATTAGGACGTACCACTTTAGCCTTGGAGGAAATCTCAATCTAAGCACTTCAATCTAGATAGAAGCAATCACTTGCTGGAACCTACACTTGTAGTAAAATAAGAGAAATATGGATTAGCTTACAAAAAAATGTACAAAGTATGATGACCATGCAAAATCATGCTTTAAAAGGAACATTTTGGTTGGAAACCATGCATTATGCCACTTTTTAGAAATATCATGAACAATAGCATAAGAGACATCAAATACAAGTATAATCATCATACAAGTCATAACATCACATTTGAACAATATCAACATGTAAGACATTACCTTCACCTTAGACCTTCACCTCAAGTAACCCTCATACTGTACCTTGTGATGTATCGATAGCGTCCCATACCACCATCCACACTAAGGCACCACATTAAGGTCACCAAAAGTGAACTTACCATTCCTTCCTTTTCACCTTTGCACAATATCCACACATAAGAGACATAACATTTCATAAGGCATGACAAGGGAAAATAACTCATAATATAACCCAAGTATAGCATGTATCATCACAATAAGCATTTAAGAGTCACATTCTTCAATAGCTTCATTTAGAGGACTTTCATACATTAGTCATTTAGACTTAGAGAACTCACTATGACCCTCTCAAAGCCTACTCGTGCAATGCATGGATGGCATCCCATACTACCACCCACACTTCATAGAACTCATCAAGAAGCCACAATGCACATCTCACATAATGGGAATATGCATTAACCGACATAGACCATGAGAGCTAAACCATGGAATCCAATGTCGTATGACCCTACACCATAAAAAGGTGTTCTGCTTACCTAAGGTAAAATTAGTAACATTTTAGCTTGGATGGAATCCACTAGCTAATATCCTATGTGGGCACATAGTGGATATGAAAGATGTTTATTGAAATCTGGCCTAACGTAGGGAGATCCTCCATCTAACCATATCCTCTCGTTGCTTAGCCTCCATTCTCATAGAGTATTTCATTTTTATCAACATTATTGTACTTGAGAGGGCTATCAACATTAGGCCTATCGACCCAAAGCACATTACACATGAAGGGCCACCACCATTAGGTCTACCAATTCAAGGTACATTTAAGGATAGCTCATTGATCTTCCTAGAAGGACCACCACCATTAGGTCTACCATTCCAAGGTTCATCATTGCACACAAGAAAGGGCCACCACCATTTGGTCTACCATTTCAAGGTTTAACATCACATTAGTTCCTAGACTCATCATGAAGGGCCACCAATATTAGGTCTACCGGTTCTAGACATAGCCTAGAATACTTCATCATTCATTCATTCATGAAAGGCTACCAACATTAGGTCTACCAATTCAAGACATTAAGACATCAAGTCAAGATACATTCATCATGTAAGAAAAGGATGCCTAAGCCTACCAATTCAAGATATATATATATATATATAAGACAACACTTCACATTTCATCATCATCATTCACGAGTGTCAAATTGAGAAATAGCCTTTCAATATTAACACAAATACATTCAATGCAAGATCACCTTAACTTCATTAGATTCTCATTCAAATACATATTAAGTAAACACCTCTACCTTTCAAGTAGATCAATAGGTCAAATACATTCTACTTCTATATGAAATTTAGTCATAATTTGCCTTCAAGTCCATGAATCTCAAATCATCAACACACCAACAATTTACCATAATTAAGGCATATATAATGGTATAATTCAATAACCCAAAGAAATTTAGACATATTACAATCATAGGCTTTCATAATCAACAAACCCACTTCATAAAGGCACAATTTAGGAATTGAGAGAAATCATGGGTTCATAGAGTATTTTCATCATAAATTATCAATTAAACACCAATACAATCATATTATGACATTAGTAACCATTTGAAATCGTTTGAGGAAAGAACCCATGAGATTGAGTAAAACCCTAGGTTTTTCATGAACTTGAAAACTTTGAAAATCTACTTTGAATGGACTCTAGGGGTGAAAGCTGCCCCTAGATGAAGGATAACCATACCTTAATAGATGAATTCCACGAAAATCCACTCAATTAGCCATCCTCTTCAAGTCCTAAGTCTTCTTCTTCTCTTGGTCTTCAATGAAGTTCTAGAGAGAAGATATTTGGAGAGGGAGGGGTTTTGATTTGGGGGATTTGAATAATGAAATCTAAAATAGTATTTTATTGTTTTAATGCTCTTAAAATATCTTAATACACTTAAAATAAACGTCCATACACTTAAAACAATTAATAAACAATTTACCAAATGACCCTTACCCTTGCCTCGTCAAAACAAAAAATTGCAGGTGAGGACCACGTCCTTGACTCACGGACCATAAGTCTAGTGACGGGCCGTCCTATTGATCCATGGTATGGGGATGCTTCTTGCCTCAAGGGGGTCTGACCCACAGAGGCCATCCACGGACAGTGAATGGACCTACGGGGCGTGGACCCCTTTCGTGCTTCACCCCATTTTGGCCAAACTTCATGGTTCTTTGGGGTCTTGGGGTTATACTTAGGGTCCTCCTCAAGGACCCTTAGGGTGGTCCTTGGCGAGTAAACCCCTCTACTATTGCTCGGGACAACCTTTTACACCCTCAAACCTCACATCAACTTCAAACACCCACTAGTTTGGCTCTAGTTTCACCTATTTGTTTTACGGGTCGTCACAAGAACTATCATCCTTAGTCAAACATATCATGGAAGGAAACTATAGCACAACCCTATCATAAAATACTTCACTCATAAGAACTCTTTCTTGAATGACCCTAAGTCATACTTGTGCAATGCACGAATAGCATCCCATAATACTACTCATGCTAAGTACTACTTTTAGGTCCTCATACTAATAGTTCTTGATTTGGAACCTAGTTCCTCTCTTTAACTTTAGAACATTATAAGGTACTCTCTTAAATACATCTTAGTTCATTATTAGATTGAACCCTAGGAGATACCACTTTTAGCATGTCTAGGTTCATCATCTACATGGACCCTATGAGATACTACTTTAAGCATGTCTAAGTCCATTCATACTCTTGAACACTATGAGGTTAAGTAAGTATTAGTTCAATTATGCTTTAGAACACTATGAGATGCTTCTTCAAGCATGTCTTAGTTCACTGGATATGGAGATTGCTACTAGAAACGTTAACTCAACTATGTGAAGGCTTCCATCTCATGAGACCTAACTTTGGGAAAACCCATACTCTACTATGTAATAGTTCCCCCTTTAACTTAGATAGTCCTCACATCAACTAGGTGTGGTTCTCCTTTCTACTTGGAGCCCGGACCCTATCTTGTGTGACACTCCATCTCATCTTCAATATACACTTGGAGACAAGCATACACCCCAAGGTTTACTTGTTAAGCCTTGCTTAACACTCATCTCTCATGGAAGGATGTCCTTGACAACCATTCCATGATCAAGTGATTCTATCACTTCATACTTTCAAGCATTCATAAAGTAGATTAGGTGAGTATAGGCCTTTCACCATAAATCCACCTATTAGACTTCTATTCAACACATTGACTCTACTCTCAAAGGCCTAGTGATTCAACATTCATGACTACAAGCCTTACTCTCAAACTTCACTTCATCCTATCATCATTCATATCTAGGTTACAAGACACTCAAGTCATAAGGTTCATCTTTAAGCAATTCTAGTCATATTCTTCCTTATCAAGAGACTCTATCATGTAAGATCAATCTCAAGCATTACTACTCAAGAACCATCATATTCTGATTATTCTAAATCAATTCATGCATATAGGTTCTAGACTTAGACAATTACTAGCCAAAACATTAATTCTAGAAGATCACCTTGACCTTCAATTTTACCATCCATGGCAATAACCCACATAATTCATCTTCATCAATTAGACTAGGGTCATCATTGAAATCACATAAATTTATCATAATATCATGAATTAACACTAAATTAATCATAAATAAGTATTATCCAACCAATTGGAGTCATACCCAACTATACCCACACATTGGAAGAAACCTTAGCCTAGATTGGGGCTCTTCTTCACAAATTTAGGGAAATTCTAGGGGACTCTATGGGTGGAAGAACCCATAGATGAAAATCTAAACATACCTTAAATCAAAGTCCTACACAAACCTTTAGCAATGGAGCCTTTGTTCTTGACCTTAGCTTCAAGCTCTAGCTTCTTCTTCAATGGAGCTTTTCTAGAGAGAGAAATATTTGAGAGGAGAGTGTTTTGGGGTTTTGATTTGGGTCTTGGAATAAATGACTTAATTGGGTAAGTTTTGGGGTTAAAATG
This sequence comes from Solanum lignicaule, assembly GCA_029582545.1. Lineage (NCBI taxonomy): Eukaryota > Viridiplantae > Streptophyta > Magnoliopsida > Solanales > Solanaceae > Solanum > Solanum lignicaule. The sequence continues at coordinate 10,224 of JAJOOF010008257.1, read as the reverse complement.
ACTTATATAGGGGTCCTAGGCTTGGGCAAAACGACATATCTTTGAGTTAAAACGATTGGGAAAAGACCCAAGAAGTTCCCTTGCTGGAAACTGCCGAAATGGCATGATGGATGACTTCACGAATCGTCATCATCACCACGGCCCGTCAAACGGGTCGTGAAGAAATTTCAGCCTGATAGTGCTTCACTATTTCGGAGATAACTTTTTACCCTAAGATTGGAATTAGGCAAACTTGACGGCATTGGAAAGAGGACTCAGAGACCTTTAATTTGATAGGTAATGGCCCACCTAATTCATTTTGAGCTATGAGATATGAGCATTTTAAATTGACCCTACACTCTAGGTCTAATGAAAACCTTCACGAATGACTTCACGGTCCGTGTGGGGCTTCATGAACCATTGAGATGCCTTTGGCCCTTGACCAGTAGCCTAGCTTCCCACCCCTTAAACCCTAATAATCTAACTCATCACCACGACCCTTCCCCACGGCCCGTGGTGGCCTTCACGAGCTGTCTAGTGGCTCGTGAGGAGGGTCTCCTTTTGGGTAGATTCTAGGGACTCACTGCCTGGCCTCCACGCCCCTCACCACGTCCTGTGGTCCCCACCATGAGGCGTCATGGTGGTTGTGGGAGGTGAGGCAGCCTTGTTAGCTACTGCCTAAGGTCTACGGGCACCACCACGACTCGTGTGACCTTCTTAAAGGGTGGCAAGACTAACTCCTAGGTTTGCAACCTCTCCCTTGGACCCTTGCTTAGGCTACTAGGTTCCGAGGTATTACATAGATCAAGGACCGAAAAGGTTCTGAAAATCAGATTGCAGATCACTTGTCTAGGTTGGAGAGTTCGTCACATGTGGGTGAGCAAGGTCAAATTTGGGAAGAGTTTCCTGATGAACACTTATTGGATCTAGAGGTGACATAATTACCATGGTATGCAGATATTGTCAATTATTTGGTGAGCGGATTATTCCCACTGAGTGTAACCACACATCAAAAGAAGAGGCCGATTTATAATGCTCGGTTCTACATATGGGATGAGCCTTATCTACTCAACTAGGGTCCTGAAAAAATGATGAGGAGGTGTGTACCTGAGTCTGAGATGAGACAAGTGATGGATAGTTGCCACTCGTCTGCATATGAGGGTCATCATGGAGGTGAGCGCACTGCACATAAGGTGCTCCAATCAGGTATTTTCTGGCCTACTTTTTTCAAAGATGTTGCAGGTTATGTGAAGAGTTGTAATCAATTCTAGAGGATGGGGATTATTTCCAGACGACATGAGATGCAATTGCATAACATCTTGGAGGTCGGAATATTTGATCTTTGGGGGGTTGACTTCATGGGTTTGTTCCCACCATCCAATGGAAATCAATATATCCTTGTGGCTGTGGACTATGCGTCACGACCCAAGCCTACACCGCGGATGCAACATGGCATACATGGCTCTAAAGAGCCTCATACAAGCCTCATAGCACTCATAACATAAGAACATAGGGAAAAAATGCGAAATTTAAAACTCTTCTTTACAATCGAAGTCATTTTTCATAAAAGCAAGTGGAAGTCTTTCTATACTTTGTATGAAACCATCTAGAACCATAAGACTTAAAACTTTGGGACGCAGCCCATACAAAATCTCTAAACATAATAATAAAAGACATAAAGGGATCATGGTGGGTTTGTCCTCGAAACTATGAGGACTCACCAAATCTTCAACTCCTTGCTCCTTAGAAACCCATCTTCCAGGAATAGAACATCAAGTCCAAACCCTACACTTGGTAGAAAAATAGAAGAAATATGGGTTAGCACATTTAATGTATTAAGTATAATAGCCATGCAAAAACCATGCTTAAAAGGGACATTTTGGTTGAAAACCATGCAATATGTCAATTTTTTTGAGAAAACATCATGAACTTTAGCAAATGGCATAAGATACCATCACATTCAACATATAAGTCATTTCATCACATTAGAGCATTAACCTTAAGTAACCCTAAGCTATACTTGTGCAATGTAATAATAGCATCCCATAATACTATCCCTACTAAGTACCACTTTGAGTCCACCTTAGATGAACTTACCATTTCTCATACTCATCTTTGGTCAGTACTCATACATAAGGAACATAAACATTTCATAAGTCATGACAAGGAAAGTAACTCCTAATACCATCCAAGTAAAGCATGCATCATTACATTAAGCATTTAAGTCAACATTCTTCATTAGCTTCATTAAGAGCACATTCATTCATTAGTCCTTAAGACATTAGAGAACTCACCATAGCCCTCTCAAAGCCTACTCGTGCAATGCATGGATGGCATCATATACTACCACCCACACTTCATAGAACTTCTCAAGCAACCATAGTGCACATCTCACATGATGGGAATAAGCATCAACCGACATAGACCATGAGAGCAAATCATGGAATCCGGTGTCATGACCCACACCGTAAAGAGTTGGTCTACTTGCCTAGGGTAGAACCGATAACATTTTAGCTTAGGTGGATCCACTAGCTAATATCCTATGCGGGCACATAGTTATGGGATAAGATATATGTTCATTGAAACCCAGCCTAACGTAGGGAGAGCTTCCATCTTACCGTATCCACTTGGTGCTTAACCTCCATTCCCATAGAGTAGCTCATTTTCATTAACATTATTGTACTTGAGAGGGCTACCAACATTAGGTCTACCGACCCAAAGTACATTACACATGAAAGGGCCACCACCATTAGGTCTACTGATTCAAGGTACATTATGAGGATAGCTCATTGAATCCTCAAGAAAGGGCCACCACCATTAGGTCTACCGATTCAAGGTTCATCATTTCACACATGAAAAGGCTACCACCATTAGGTCTACCGATTCAAGGTTTATCATTCATTCATTAGTTCCTAGACTCATCATGAAGGGCTACCAACATTAGGTCTACCTGTTTAAGACATAACCTAGATTACTTCATCATTCATTTATGAAAAGGCTACCAACATTAGGTCTACCGATTCAAAGTGCATTAAGTCCATATACATTAGTAACACAAGAAGAGGATGCCTAAGCCTACCAATTCAAGGTACAACAATCAACATTACTTCATTCATACAAGAAGAGGATGCCTAAGCCTACCAATTCAAGATACATTAATCAACATTACTTTCATTTACACAAGAAAAGAATGCCTAAGCCTACCAATTCAAGGAGTACATTACATTGAAGAAACCCTTCACATTCTATCATCATCATTCATGAGTGTTAATTGAGGATAAGATTTCAATCATAACATAGTTGCATTCTAAACGTGATCATAACACTTTCATTGAGATCACACACATATACTTCACATCATAATCATGCATAAATCCTTCATGAAATTGCCCTCCAAGGCTATGAATCAATCTCAACCCAAACATCTAGAATACTACATTCAATAAGGGAATTAACATGATTCAAAAACTAATTCAATATAGACATAAACAATTCAATATGCTTTCATAATCATTCAACCCAAATCACAAACTTCCAATTTAGTATTTTGGTGGAAACATGGGTTAATAGGAGAAATTCACCATAATTCATCATTAATTCAACAATCCATTCATAATTCATCACATATAAACCTTTGAAAATGTTTTGGAATTGAACCCATGCTTAGATTGAAAACCCTAGGTTTTTGGGGGATTTTGGAAACTTGAAATCATCTTTTGATAGGGCTCATTGAATGAAACTTAATCAAGGATGAAGACTACCATACCTTTATGGAAGAAACTCCACAAAAATTGAGTGAGAATGGTGAGATTTTGAGCTTGAAAGCTTGAATCCTTCTTCTCCAATGGTGGTTTCTAGAGAGAGAATATTTGGAGAGGTAGTTTCTAATTTTTGAGTGTTTGGGAATAATGAATTGGAAAAGGTGTTTTAACACTTTTAAAATCCTTAAAATACTTTAATTAATCAATAATAACCGACCCCTAACTTAACTAACCTTAAAAGGAATTTACTAAGTTACCCCTCCACTTGGCCGAATCTTGACAGCAAAGCAGTGGTGACCTACGAAGCCCCACCCCAGACCGTGGGTGGGTCCATGAGCCGTGCTGGCTTTCCATGGTTGGTTATTGGAACATGCCATCTTGGCCCTTGACCTATGGAGCAAGTCCACGAGGCGTGGATGGACCTACGAGGGGTAGGTCCCATCCTTGGGTCACAACTTTTCTACAACATGGGCAGATTTGGGGAGCTTTGGAGGTTAGGCTTTAGGGTCCCCCTCAAGGACCCTTGGTTGGTCCTTGGGGAGTCGTACCTTGACGTTTAACCCTTAAACCCCTCAATCTAAACTCGAGAATACATTCTATAATTTCAAACCCCACAACAAACTAAAAAAACAAAATCGTTAAGCTCTAGTTTCACTTACTAGTGTTCCGGCTCCTTACACTATGTGTCAAAGTGGGTTGAGGCAGTAGATCTGCCTACTAACGATGCTAACGTGGTGCTGAAGTTTTTAAAGAAACATATCTTCACTCTGTTTGGAACTCCTAGAGCAATAATCAGTGATGTAGGGACGCACTTCATAAATCAATTAGTGAAGAATATCTTAGCTAAATATGGAGTCAGGCACAAGGTAGCTACAACATATCACCCTCAAACCAGCGGCCAGGTAGAAGTGTCAAACCGTGAGGTGAAGCAGATTCTGCAGAAAACAGTAAATGCCCAAAGGAAAGATTGGGCAATGAATCTCGAAGATGCATTATGGGCGTACATGACAACTTATAAAACACCAATAGGGACTTCTCCCTACCACTTGGTGTTTGGTAAAGCTTGTCACCTTCAAGTTAAGTTAGAACATCAGGCTTACTGGGCAGTGAAGAAGTTGAATCTAGATCCAGAACTAGCCGAAAGAAAAAGGATGGGTCAACTACATGAATTGGAGGAATTCAAAATCCATGCCTATGAAAATTCAAAGCTCTAAAGACTAAGTGTTGGCATGATAAGTATATTGTGTCCCAACTCTTTCAGCCTATTCAAAAGGTATTATTGTTTAACTCTAGATTGAGGTTGTTTCCAGGTAAGCTGAAGTCAAAATGGAGCGGACCATTCGAGGTGGTGCGCATGAATGACCATGGAGTTGTAGAGTTATGGAATGAAGGAAAGTATTACACGTTCATAGTGAATGGACATAGGGTGAACCACTACTTCGGACAAGAGGTAGATCGAAAAGAAGAGGTTTTGGATTTGAGGAATGAATGATGGGGAGCAGAGTCGTGCCGCATTGTTAAATCAGGCGCTACTCAGGAGAAAACCCGTGACTTTGTACGCTAGAAGATATTTCCTTTTTGTTTTTTTTATAGGTGAGTTCTTGTTATTTTCAGTTATAGGAAATTTTATTTATTTTAGTATTTGTAAGTTGTAACTAAAAAAAAATCAAAAAACAGTGGAGTCCGTGACTTGGACACGTCGCGGACCTATTTCTGCATGGTGATGGTCGACCGAGGAGAAGAATAAAAAATACAAGGGTAGTCCACGACAAGTCCACGTTGCGGACCTGTTGCTGGAAAATACGACAACAGTGAGGGATTAACAGTGAAGTCTGCGACCTTCTCACGTCGCGGACTGGATTTCACCAAGCATAGGACACCCCACGTGAAGAATCAGAAGTTATAAGTCATGTCCGCGATAACTCCGCGTCGTGGACCTGGTGAGTATCTTTCGAACTTTTCTATTAAAAAGTTGGGTTTTACCCGATTAACTTGGTAAAACCCGACCCCCATCCCCTTTTAACCCGTAATTCGTCCCAAAATACCTACTATCCCAAGAAATTGAAAGAATTATATTTCCCTCTCTAACCCTAATACTCTATTCCTAAATCAACTCCGTGTCGCAAAGTTGAGTTTCCACCTCAAGTTCTTCCAATTTTGTCAGTCTAAAAACTCAAGGTATGCTTCTTACTCCTAATTTTCTTTGTGTGGGATGAATTGTTGAAGTTAGGGCTTGTATTCATGTGATGGATGGGTGAAATATTTTATTTTGTTTGTTGAAATTGATTGTTCTATGTGGAATATGAGATAATGGGTGAAATTGTTTACTTTTTCTACCTATTCAACGATACCCATGGTTGTAAACCTTTTAGAATGAACTTGGTTGATGTTAGAAGGGAATACTTGGGATGAGTGAGTTAAAAATTGGGTTTTGTGAAGTCTTGAGAAGCAAAATTGTTATGAGGGAACAGATTGAGAAAAAGAATCTAGGTTGGTTTAAATTCTTGGGTAAAATCAAGTTAGCAATGGATGGGTGTGCTTGAATGGTGATGGGTGTGAGAATATTATGCTGAATATAACAATGGGAAGTCTGAGTACCTTGTTGTTTGTTACATGTGTGCTTAAACTAACTGTGGGTGAATTTTTACTAATAGGGTCTCATTGATTAAAGTGATAACTGTCTGATTGCAGGATATCATGTCTGGCACAACAAGATCTGGCAAAGCAGGCATCTAGTAGCCGTAAGAGAGTGAGGATTGGCACAACCATTCCCCCAGCACCTGCAGTCCCAAGAGAGAAGACCCAACGTTATGGTTCCAAGGCAGTTACGTCGAAGGGCAAGAAGTGGTATAAATCCCACACCAAAGCCAAGTACTTTTTGGATGTGGTGCTAGATGATGTGCAGTTGGAGAGGGAGTTCCCTCGGATTATACGCCGCCTGCAAGAATTGCACATGGGATTCATCTTTCAGGATCCTTTGGAGTGCAATGTGAGTGTGGTTCGGGAATTCTACGCAAATTGAAAACCTGACACTCGGTCTCATTTTGTCACAATGCGTGGCGTGGAGGTCCCTCTTACACCCTCAAATATCAATCAAGTGTTGGGCACCGCAGAAGCCCCTTCTGATATCTTGAATGGGTTAAACATCAGCCCTCTGTATCAGAAGATTCGACACACTTTGTGTGAGGTACAGTCCACTACAAAGTGGATTAGCCATGGGCATCGTGGCTATCATCAATCCTATCTACATGCCCATATGAATCGAGAAGCTTGGGTGTGGTTAAAAATTTCCATAAATTGTTTGATACTAGGGCTGCATTTCACCGAGGTGACAGGGGACCGCATGTGCTTGGTCTATGCTCTGATGAAGGACCTACCCATCAATGTAAGAGCGGTGTTGAAATCGGCCATGCGGAAGGCTAAAGTGCATAGAGGTCGAAGGTATGCTTTTGGCGGACTAATCAGTAGTTTATGCAAGAGAGCTGGAGTACCTGAGGAAAGCGTGGACTACATGGCACCTTTGTTCACCACACCCCTAGATGTCACAAAGACAAAAAGGGCGGAAAATGTACATGAACCCACCCTCACTACAACAGAGTGCAACATGAGGGATAATCTCATCACGGCACGCATGTTTGGACTTGAAATGGTGCGCCACATAATTGGTTAGCGAGCATGCTGAAGCACTGCTGGGACTCGGACCTGCATTTCTAGAGCCCATAAGGGATGATGTCCCCACTGATGAGGACAAGAGGAGAACCATGTCGGATAGTGAAACTGATTCTGCTGACGAGGAGGGTGAACTTTATGCTCTTGAGGGAACCAGATGCGATGATGGCATGGATGAGTGATCAGGGAAGTACCTACCCTACCTTTTTATGGATTTGTTTTATATGTGTTTCATTGGGGATAGTTTTTCCTCTTTAACTGTGGGGTGGGAGTGAAAAATTTGTGTAAATAATTTTGTTTTGTTATTTTAGTTTTCTATTTTAGTTGTTGTTTTTGTTTTTGGGTTCTTTGGAAGTTGTTTTTGGTTCTTTGGCCAAGGATAGTCCCGTTGAACCATATAAAATAAAGATTTTGTTTCTTAGGATTGAGTCAGTGTCATAGTTGAGTCAAACTGTGTTTGTAGGGTTGACTTCTTGCTAAGGATGCTCAACTGCATTGAGTTAGGCTGAATGTTGAAAAGAAATGAGTGACTCTGTGTTGACATCTAGGCTCTTTTATGTGACTCTAAATGGACGTGTGCTTAAAATTAATTCGTGCTAGTAATTGGGAAGTAGTCCTTACTAATCAGCTTTGATTTGAATGTGTGTTATCTATGCGGGTTTGCTGTATTCCATGCTACTAAGTGATGTCCAGAACTTTCCCAGTGTGTCTGCAAAGCGAAAGAGAGGATAAGGAGTTGAGGAAGTGATACAGGTATTTCTTTGATATCCTTGTTTGTTTTCTTGTTGTACCCTCCATGATATATATATCCGAAGTTAACCCCTTCGAGCCTTTGAATTATTCTTTAGGAGATGATCATGAAGCTTATTCCCTTTCCTTCTTTGACCTATAAATTTGATCCAAAAGCTCCTAAGCGCTTTTAGTGGACAATAGTGAAGGAAAAGAGAGAGCGAGTGTGTAGTCCTGGAGCATAAATCATTGGTGTAAAAGACACAGTGGTGGCTCGTAAAAAGAATTGATGAAATGATAATAAAAATGGTGGGAGGAAATGAATGTTGAATGCCATACAACAAAGGGCCGAGTAGTTTAAAGAAAAGGGGCAAATAAGAAGAAGGTTGTTAAAAGAAGGTCTAAAAATGAAGTGTGTCTTGTATTAAAGCGCTTGGGAATGTAGTCATTATTCATAGTAAAAAATAATCCCTACATGTCCCCTAGCCTACATTACAACCCTTAAAGACGTAGTTGATCTTGAACTTCCGCATTCTTGAAAGTAGTAATGCAGTACACTAAGGGAAAGCCTATGGTTAGTTGGTTGTGGCATGTGAATTCTTTTGAGAGAGTGAGCGAAATTTGCTTCTTATGCCCATTATTGTTTGAGTTTCTTTATATGTGAGTAAATCAGGGTGTTCACTTGTGGTGAGGGCACATGTTTAATGAGGGGCCGGTAACTGATGTAACTATGTAACCAAAAACTATGCTTGAGTTTGTTGCGTTTCAAGAGTAAATTCTTGAGGCTAGAAGGTTTTGCACGAGTTGTCCTGGTGATTGAATGGTGTTGTTATGCTGTTGTGAAGCTCGTGTGGTTGTTGTGACCGAAGCTTGATTGTCGTTAGTTGGAAGTGTAGTAGAGTCGTCATATGCATGAAAGCATGGAAGTGTTCGAGGACGAACAAAGCTTTAAGTGTGGGGTGGTGATCTTAGGCATATTTATGCGCCTAATAACCAATATAGCCAATATATATAGCCAAGTTCAAGAGCAAATTCCTAGTTTAAACTGAAATTATATAGTCAATTGATTGTGTTTCCTCTAACCAATATGATTAGATGTTCGCATGGAGAAAAGCAAGGAAAAGGAGCGAAAAAGTAAACCATCCAAAAGGTTGGAAAATAGAAGTCGAAGTTGCTAAGAAGAAATGGCCAAGAAGCTGAAAATTGTACTATGAGGGAGCACCTCCGTGTCGCGGAGCTGAAGCCAAAGTATGGAAAGCTAATTCCATAAAACAGTGAAGTGTGCAATGGGAGCACGTAGCGGAGTGGATCAAGCTGTTCGTAATGTACATCGAGGGAACAGGGACTCCAGATTTCCACCATGTGTTTAATTTCAGACTATAAATAGTTCAGCTATATTATTTTATCAGCATTCAGTTTTTGAAAAAAATGGGAGAACACGATTTGGGCGATTATGAGGACTATCTCTAGGTCTTTTCTTCTACTCTTTCATTTTGGTAAACACTGTTATGATCCTTGAACATTATTTGATAATGATTCATACTATGAGTAGCTAAATTCCCTTATTCTAAGGTTGTAGCTGTAACACCCCTAAATACTAACCAAGAGTCGCATGTCGATTTACCGTTGCTTAATTACTAGAATATGTTTTAGTCTCATTTTGGGAACTTGAAGTGTTGTGATAATTGCCAACTTGCTTAGCATAAATTCTTATCGTAATTTAAGGATTTGTGATGGGGTGTTTAGGTAATATTCTAATTAGAATTATGTTTAGCTTTAAAAGGAGATGAGGGATATATATATATATATATATATATATAAGTGTATATGTATACATTTTGGGCAGCACACAAATTTTTGGGCAGCACCTTTGAAGGACAGCTGCCCAAGGGATAAACATCACTTGTTGACTATATATTTTCACCCCTCCTTTAGTAATTTCGTTTTCCTCAAGCCTTAGAACCTTAGAAACATATCTAAACAGAGTGTTCTTCAAAATCACAAGAGAAACTTGGCCCTTTTTGGCTGGAATTCAAGAACACACACTTCTTGTTGGTAAGTGTCGAAATTTGTTTCTGAACTGGGT
>JAJOOF010008256.1:0-33214 GCA_029582545.1 Solanum lignicaule | reverse complement strand
TTAGACCCATTTCCCACTCAATTTGACCCCCTGAATAAGAATATGAAGTCGAATTTCCGAAATTATGCACGGATTTTGAGATATATGGAAATTACAATTATAGGTGTTTCCGAAGCACATTTTCGGGCATTTTTGGGGTCGTTTCAGATTATGTGATTATTATGGGCTGATTTAGTTTATGGGTATTGCTAATTGTTAGTTTAAATGTTGTTTAGAAGTGAGTTCAATCATTAATTGTGGTTTAATTTAAGAATTGTAGTTGCAAATACAGTTCTACCCTTGTGTTTCTGGCTTGATCGAGAGAGAGGTTTTAAAACTAATATTATTGATTGATGGTCTGTGGGTATTGGGTTGTCATGGGTTCAGCTCGAGAGAGTGAATCCTAAACCCAATTCCACACATTCAGCTCGAGAGAGTGAATGGACTAAGGTGTGGGTTGTTCTTATTTTGCATTGCTTGTCGATTTTCGAGAGAAATCGACTTGATTCGGGGTAAATTGTTCGAGAGAAAATTTACCTCCTCTATAGTCTAGCTTACTCACTAATATCTAGTTATTTTCTAATAGTTGCAATTACCCATTTGTCTTTATTAGCCTAAAATCGAATCACATCCCAAGAACCCGTCTCTTTATTGTTATTTCGTATTGTTTGTTGCTGTTGTAGTTGATAATTTCAAACCAAAACCCCCCATTTGACATTCGTGTTACCCCTGATTTGAATAATATTTTTATTCGATAATTTCTATTCCTATGACTAATTTGACCATGTTCACACTTTCCTATTGAATCTTAAACACGTACTGCTCCCTGTGGAATTCGACCCCAACTCATTTAGTTGGATTTTTATACTGACTAGCGATCGTTGACACTTAGAATTGGATGAAGTGTCCTTGAAACGTTAATCAAGAGGCGAGCGAGATTGGGAGAGGGATGAGATCAGAGGCGAGCGAGAGAGGGTAATAATTTGTATAATTCGCATCTCATTTGTATAATGCGCGGCTACGTTTGTATAATTCGTGTGTTTTTGTATAATTGAGTAATATAAAATTTGAAATTATACAAAATATGATAAAACTTGAAATAACGAATTGATTCAAATATAAACATATGAATCTTAAACAGTTATACAAATTACATTATATAAATTATTGTACAAATTCCTAAAACTATACGTTTATACAAACTTTAAAAAGTTATACACAAAAAGATTGAATGTATATGGTGACAAAATTGAAAATCCAAAGGAAATCATCGTCATATACAAATATAAACCATCGTCTACACATACAAATCAAACGAAGAATTGTTAGTTGCGAATTATACAAATGTGGCGAATTATACAAACGTGGCTAATTATACAAGTCAGCCCAGATAATTAATGGTTAATGTTAGTCGCGAGTGATAATTAAAAAAAATTATAGCTATGATAAATAACTAAATAGTATAAATTTGCTTAACTGCGTAATTTTTCCTAGTAAAAAATAGTACTTAAAAAAGTAATAATACATACAGTAATAAACTTTAGATTATCCAATTTAAAAAATTACATATATTTAATTTTTAAAATTATAAAATTCAAAACAATTTTTATATTTTTTAAATATTTAAGTAGGCAACTTTCTTGTACACCACATATTGAAAAATCATCATGATACGTGTCAGCATTATATACAAGTTAGCAGAGCCATGTAATACATTGTAATTAATATTAGAAACGATGTGTAACGTAAATAGCTTCATCATTATCATCGTGGCTTAACTTCCTACTACTTCCATAGTATTCAACCATTTTCACATGCCAACATCTGCCTTTTGCCATCACACATACATAGTCTTTCAACTACGAGTTTATTTGAAATTAATAATTTTTATTATTATAGTATATAAAAAAAATATCAAATAATATTGCATGCCAAGTCATATTTGCAAGTAAATATTACTAGCTACTCCATTTTTTTTATTATATATACTACACATTCATATTACACAAATATTTGTATTTGTAGTTTAGAGAAGGAGAAGAGAAGGAAGAGGTAGTTTAGGCACACTCAGCATGGCTCCATCAAAGACATGAAAGTTGAAAATAAATTTGATGGTGTCACGCTGGGTGTGGCTGAACTATGGCTGAACTATGTCTTCTCTTTATCGTGTATAGGCGAAGCTAGAATATCGTATGGGGTTTTAATTTTTCTATCAAAAAAATATATACTGTATTTTATTTATATATATATATATATTTAGAGATTGAGTATATTACATATGGATTATATTGATAATATATGCATACACGTTGCGGGTACGTACTTCTTATCTTGTATCATGAGTTTTTTTTTTTTTTGAAGTGTGATTGCATAGATCTTTATTGCATTAAGAAGAGTGTGAGAGAGCATATTTGATATATTGTACACTTTTACGTGTGGCCTGGTTCAGGATCAAGCACGTGCAAATTCTCTTTAATAATTGATAATAACAACGAGACTTATTATTATGTTAAGAGCCCTCTAACTATTAACTAGCGGACATCATCTTGCTGGGTCTTGCTGGTATCAACAACGAGGAAGAAACAATCAGAAACAACAACTAACTATATGACTCTTGAAGTCTGGTTATCTTGTCTAAACACGTATTATTTATTTAGTTATATCTTTAAGAATATCATAATTTATAACTCTTAGCATATGGAAAATGATATGATAGTATTCTTTTTCTTCCTCCTCCTTTCCTTTAGTGGTCTTCCATGGCACTTGCAATGGAGCATTGGTGGAGTTTGATTAGTTTTAGCAATTGTATGGTTGTTAGAATAGTAATTATCTTTGCATGCAGCTCATCTCTCCGGGCAAAGGACGAAAAAGAGTTCTATATTTTTCATTTGGTATTCAAAGCTCGTATTAAAATCTTGGTTCTTACATTTTACATTTTCTCATATTCATGAAAACAAAAATTTGTATCAGGCGATAGCGGCTTAATAGAATTAGTGACCTAGAGTCAAAATTCAAAAAAAGAAAATCTTAAATATAGTTTGTTCTTTTTTTTTTTGTTGAAAAATCGTCCTGTATAATTTTATTGAAAATCTATTTTCCTTGCAATTTTCTTGGGATGCAACGTACATAATTTTTTAAAAAAGTTGGTAACTTAAAATTTTATCATCAAGTGATAATTTGTATTTTGTACACTCAAAGAAACTATATTAATTTGGACATCCCAATACATGAGTATCAGCATCTAAGCGGTGGAGTCGAAACTTTTACTCAGGATGTAACGACTTGTTCCCGTCGTTATAGAAATGCCAACGAGGGGAAATTTGGGGCCGGAAATTTTTTTCGTAGTACTTGGATTTTACCAACCTAGTCCATATTTGGATGAAATCAGAGTCTTTAAGGTGTAGGAATCTAGTAACAATCGGGTGATTTATTTATAATTCTGGTTACATGAGTGGTTAGATAACTCGTTAAGGAATCCGTACAACTTTACGGAATTGAATTCGAGCGAGTAGAACTCCCGAAATCAATCTTAGCATAAAGGGTATTTTCTTAGCGTCGTTGGTTAGAGGTGTGTTGTGAAGGGATTCTTTAAATAGCTCATTGGTTCCGTGCAAGCCGCTTTAGCGGGATTGATGTCGCTCTGGCGGGGCCGCTAAAGCGGGGTGAGGGCCGATGTGGCTAGGGGTGGGCGTTTGGTTCTTCGGTTCGATTTAATCAAATTTCGATTTGGTTCTTCGGTATTCGGTTTTAGAAAAGTGTGCACCATATTTCATACCAAGCTAGATCGGTTCGGTTCGATTTTTTCTACTTTGATTCGGTTTAGTTCGGTGTTTTTAAATCGGTTTTTCAGTGTGAATAAAAATAAAGAGGGAATATAATAAAGTGTTAAGAGTTTCATGTGTTTAATTTATAATTAAGAAGACATTGCATATATGATTCTTTAACTAGAAGAATTCAAATTTTGTTTCTGTTTCTAGCAAAGATGCCAAAGGATTTGTTAATTAGATGGATTATTTATCCTCCCATGTTGCTACAGAGATGACCAACTAAATATACAGCGATAGAATCAACAAACATATGCAGATAAATGGTAAAGAGCACACAACAGTTATCTTTACTCACAAAACAAGGTCTACAAAGACTTGTCCACACATTTTAAAAAAAAAACACAACATCATCAAACGGCACTATATCTTTGGATACACGATTCAACACATTCAAAACATAGACTTTAGGTCTTTAGGGTTTACACTTTACTGTTTTGTCATTTAAAAATTGAAATTGGCTAGGTAAATATTTTGAGTCAAAATATATAAGTATTATTAAGTAATATAATTTAAATATTTTAAAATTTATTTAATAAAACTTCGGTTCTTCGGTGCACCGTAGTTTCGGGACCCTTACACCGAACTCCGAGTCGAAGAACCGAAGTTCTGAAAATAAAGAACCGACACCGAAGAACCAAAATAGTTCGGTTTGGTTTTCCAGATTTCCGGTATTTATGCCCACCCCTAGCTCTGGCGGGTTCGACGCGACTTAAGGTCGTTAATAAACCCCTAAACAACCTTATTATGCTCTTTTCGACTTTTAGAGCTAAGGAACGAACCCCAGGCGACTCCTACTCATTTTTCACCATTCTTGATGCTAAATGTAAGATTTTCACTCCCCGAATCCGTTTTTCGATCCGTAGAACGTAATAAAATGGGTGAATATTGATGGGGAGGGTTTTGTTATAGATTCTATGGTGGAAACAATCCCAATTTGGACAATTGGGATCATGAGTTTGATCTAGGGTTCATAGAATTGTTAGTAATTTGGATAATTAGTGACTATTTATTGATTCCCATATTATATTGACTGTTTGTAGACCAAGAACAAGCGGAACGAATCCGGAAAGGGAATGATCAAGTTTCTTAGGGTTTCAAGCTTGTTTCGAGGTAGGTGATGGTTGTGATTCTATGATTGTGTGATGTATGTTTATTCTTGCTTCATTATGCTACATACATGTATATGAATATTGCATTATTGATCACACTTGTTGTAAATGAGATAGATGAATGACGATTACCATGAAATCATGACTTAATTGTATGATCTTGAGGATATACTTGTGATTTTGATTGTGGTGTGTTGAATGGATCGGTTGCCACGTTCCGGCATAACTAACTTGGATCGGTTGCCACGTTCCGGCATAATTATAAGATCGGTTGTCACGTTCTGGCATAACTAACTTGGATTGGTTGCCATGTTCCGGCATAATTATGGGATCGGTTGCCACGTTCCGGCATAATCATTGGATCGGGTACCACATTCCGGTATGCTAACTGTTTGCGTTTGGGTTCCTTGAGAGGACCAATGACTTGTCATGATTGTGTATCTTGAGAAATGTGAAATTGTTCGTTGTTCGTAAATGTTGATGATATTGTATATGTTCGATAGATGCATGTTATTATATTGTTGTTTTGACTTTCTTATGTTACACTTAGTGGGATAGCCGCGTGATCCTACCAGTACACTATGGTTGTGTACTGATACTGCACTTGCTCTTATTTTTGTTGAGTACAGGGCATCTTCAAGCAGCTACTAACAGACCTCGCTTAGGAGATCAGTGATTGTTCAAATTCAAGGGTGAGCCAATTCTTCCAGGCTGTTGTCACTCCCCGAGTCTACACATAGGCGGGACTAGCACTCGAGAACCATTGCTGGCCCCAAGCGAACTCTTGGTCTGGCCTACTTAACTCAGTGGAAGACTCTAAGCATGATTACAATTATCAAATAAACTTACTCAAATAGCTTAATAATATTACTTAGAATGTCAGAAGAATTAAACATTCAACTTGGCCAAAATGGCAACCCAAATGTTAACATAATATAAAATGAGAAGACTAAAGAACTAATAACTGACTGTCTATGAAGCCTGTAAAACAAAGAGGGATGTCAGGACAGGACCCCCGAACATCCTAACATCTGAAAGACTAGAAAGCAAATAAAAGAGTCCTCTGAATACAAAGAGGCTCACCACAGACTCTGAGTGCTCAAGCTGGATCAACAAGACGCTGGATGCTGATCTTGGTTACCTGCGTCTGCATCATAAGACGATGCAGGCAACTGGCATCAATACATTGACTATTCGAGTATGTGAGTTGGAATGCTAAACAATACATAGGCTTGAAAAGATTCTGAAAGAAACACTTACCTTGACTCTTCTCAAATCATGAATAACTTAACTCAGAATAAAGCAATGAACACATGCAATATATGAAAAAGCTTTATAAAACAGTAAAAGCAACTTAGTTCGTTAAAGGAAATGCAGTAACAAACTCAACTTTACTCATATAATAAAATAATATAGTTTCTGTGGAAGATTCTCTAACCGACAACCACCACTATGAGCCTAAGTGGTGATACAACGTCTTGCCCATGCTGCCAGAACTGTTCTATACTTTGTCGTCATATAGAACGCTTAACTTAGTGGATCCACTAGCTTAACTTATGTGATCATAAAAAAGTATGACCCATTAATACCCATGATAGCTACATGGTTTATGGAGACGTGAGTTAATATGAACTCGTATCCTCATATCGGTGCTCAGTACTACTCCCAAAAATATACTTAGCTCATATGTTTTAAAAACAAACTTCTTTCTTTGGTTTGAGATAATTACTCAAAACTTAGCTTAAAAGCTCTCTTGCAATCGATGTTCCCTTTTCTTGCTCAAATGTGAAACATTTATAAACTCTTTGGGAATACTTAGTTCCCTTATAGTTTTTTGAGAAATGAACTCAACTCTTTACTCTTTGCTTAACTTGAAACTTAAGTCTTAAAACGAAGTTAAAACGTTTGTTAAAGACTCTTGAAAACTTTAAGAAACTTTGCTTTGACTTGCTTCTCAACTTCTAGACTTTGACTCTTAGCTTCTATGACTTTGATCTTAACTTACCTTGAATTGGATTATGGAGTCAAGGTTCATGATCTCATGTTTATGGATGATTTCATGATGTTTAGATGTACCTTAGAGTGTTAGAATCAACTAGGAAACATAGGTACATCACTTAGGAACTAGTACAAAAAGGTGGGGGAAGAATGGAGAGAACCGGCGTCCTTGGTGCTCTGAGAGGCGTGGGGCGCTAGCCCTCAAACTTTAGAGGAAAAGCTGGGGCGAGCTGGCTGGCGCTTCGCCCCAAGGGGTAAACTTCAGAGCCCCTTTTGGGGCGCGCTAGCTGGCGCGACGCCCCACCCCCTTCCCCAGGTGTTTGACGACTTTCCTTCCCCATTTTTCAACTCTAAACCCTCTAAACTTCAATGGTTCTTTCCCAAAATACTTAGAATCATTAGTACCCTCAATATACAACAGAGTTAACACGAAAATTTCACCCGAAAACATGAATAAAATCATCAAGAAACCTCAACAACACAACCCCCAAGAATTCAACGAAACTTTCAACAATGTTCATCAAGAACTCAATTTCTAATCATTCAAAGACTTAAATTTGCTGAATTGAATCATGTTTGGTGCATGGGTGAACTAACCCAACACTATGTAGTCTCACATACCTTGTAGGGATCACCCCCGACGAAATCCACACGCAAAGCTCAAACGTTTCTTGGCGATTCTTGATTTCTCTTCTCTTTTCTCCTCCTTTCTCTTTTCTCCAAGCCCTAGCGTGAACTCTAACTTTTATAAACTGAACAAACAATCTAGTCTTACCCCAATTAAATCCTAAAAACGAATTAGAATAATTAGGTAAGGAAAAGACTAATTTACCCTTCCAAAACCCGGATTAGATTTTCCTTAATCCAACAGCCCAACTTCCAAAGGGTATAACTTACTCATACAAACTTGGAATCGCGCAAACTTGGCGGCGTTGGAAAGATCATTGCAAGAGCTTTCAAACCATATCTGGAACTACACCTAACTCATCCTGAGCTAGGAGTTATGGTCGTTTGAAGTTGACAAAAACTCACTTTAACTTACTTAAAATTTTCCAGATTTCCTTATACTTTCCAAAAATGACTTTTCCAGACTTTAAACTTCTTTCTAGTTCTTTCTAGTTGCGAGATGTTACAGCTTCCATGGGTTCTCTTTCGTCTATGTCCACTATTTCCGGACTTAGACTACGTACTATTAGTTATTAGTACATTAGTTGGAGTTGCACCCCTTCTTATTTAGATTTGTTGAACTTTAGATATTTTGGTACATTGACTTTCAGGTTCTAGGTTATTTCTTCCGCAGTATTTAGTTCTTGTTAGACTTTTGTTGGAGTTTATGGGAACTCCCTATTTATTTCCTTAGTATTTAACTTGCTTCCGTAACTTAAATGTCTTAGTTTTGGTTTAGTTGCTTGGTTTGGGTTGTAGTAGTGGTTCTCCCATCGGGGGGGGGGGGGTTAGTGTGGGTGCCAATCACGACGGTCTGGGTTGTGACAAAGTTGAAATCAGAGCCTAGGTTCGTTGATCTCGATGTACCAAAACGAGTCTAGTAGAGTCTTGCGGAACGGTATGGGGACGCCTTTACTTTTCTTTGAGAGGCTATAGGATTTTAGGAAATCTCTCTATTTTGTCTTGTCTCCTTTCGTGCTATGACTTGATTCAAATTGTAATCTGGCAATTCAAATTGGTATCTAACATTTTTCACTCTTCTGTCCGTAGATAGTTAACACTAGAATCAACGACGTTAGGTCCGTAGCTCCCGTCAATGCTCCAGCTGAGGAATCTGCAGCGAGAGGTCGCGGTCGAGGCAGGGGTAGAGGAAGAGCTATGGGTAGAGGCCATGGAAGAGTAGCGCCTGCTAGAAATTGAGCTCATGTTGAGACTGCTTCTATGAATGAGAACCGTCCTACGCATCTTGAAGAGATTGAAGAGGACAATGTTGATGTTGAGGATGTGGGACAAGAAGAAGAGGTGCAGGCTGAGACTACCGATGTTCCTCCCATAGACCCAGTGTTAGCTTGACAAATCATGCCATTCTTGAAAGGGTTGGTTGGTTGGTCCTGGAGTGCTTCCTTCTGTTCAAGTAACTCAAACTCCTACTAATCCTCCTGTTGCTAGCATTGCGCCCAAGGTGGGTGGGACTGGAGGTAATGATGCTTTCTTCCGTCCTTTGTTGGGTTATGTCATGACTAGTAATGAGCATGAAATGTTGACTAAGTTTTTAAAGCTAAAGCCTCCTGTGTTTCTTGGTTCTGAGAATGAGGATGCTTATGAGTTTATCTTAGATTGCTATGAGAGGCTTCATAAGTTGGGAATTGTACATCAACATGGGTTTGAGTTTGTGTCCTTTCAACTTCAAGGTGAGGCTAATCAGTGGTGGAGAGCTTATATAAAATGCAGATCTTCTACTTTACCACCCACGTGTGTTTGAGTCCGCGCAGCAGTAGACTAGAGCAGTGGTACCCACGGGAAATGGTAATAATGGTCGAGGGCGTCCATAATTTGGGCGAGGAGGTAATCAGCGAGGCCGTTGAGGTAGAGAAAATGGTAATGCAGGCAGAGGTAATGTGCAACCAGGCAGGGAAGTGGTTCGTCAAGATATAGGGCTCAATGTTATGCCTTTTCGGGCAAGAATGAGGCAGAGGCGTCTGACGTAGTGATCACATGTACTATTCTTGTCTGTGACCGGATGTCTAATGTGTTATTTGATCCGTGTTCTACTTATTCTTATGTATCTGTGTGATTTGCCTCAGAGTTTGATATTATTTGTGATATACTTGAGTCCCCTATCCATGTTTCTACCCTAGTTGGAGAGTCGGTCATAGTCACCCATGTTTATCGCGCTTGTCCTATTTTTTTTATGGGTTTTCAGACTTGGGCTGATTTGGTGATTTTGGATATGACTGACTTTAATATAATCTTTGGCATGACCTGGTTGTCCCCCTATTATGCCGTGCTTAATTGTAATACTAAGTCTGTAACTCTAGAAATTCTGGGAAGGGAAAAGTTAGAGTGGGAAGGGGCGTACAAGCCTAAGCAAGCTAAGATTATATCCTCCATTCGGGCTAGTAAATTAGTAGAGCAGGGTTGTTTGGCTAATTTGGCTCATATTAGGGATGTTGAGGTTGAGACTCCATCTATTGAGTCTATTCTTGTGGTGTCAGAATTTAGAAAAGTGTTTCCTAATGACTTTCCTGGTATGCCTCCGGATAGAGATATAGATTTTTGCATTGATTTAGAGCCTGGTACTCGTCCCATTTCTATCCCTCCATATCGCATGGCTCTGGCAGAATTAAGAGAGCTTAAGGCTCAAATCCAAGAATTTCTTGATAAGGGATTTATTCGACCTAGTGCTTCCCCATGGGGTGCCCTAGTTTTGTTTGTTAAGAAAAATGATAGTAGTATGAGAATGTGTATAGATTACCGATAATTGAATAAGGTCACTATTCGAAACAAGTATCATTTGCCTCGAATATATGATCTTTTTGACCAATTGCAAGGTGCATCCGTTTTCTCTAAGATTGATCTAAGGTCTGGTTACCATCAATTAAAAATTAGGCCTGAGAATGTGCCCAAGACGACGTTTAGAACTCGCTATGGGCACTATGAGTTTTTGGTTAGGTTTTTTGGTTTGACCAATGCGACTGCAGCTTTCATGAGTTTGATGAATAGGGTGTTCAAACCATTCCTTGACTCATTTGTTATAGTTTTTATAGATGATATTTTGGTCTATTCGAAAAGTGAGGAAGAGCATGCCAACCATCTTCGTTTTGTTTTAGGCGTTCTTGGGAAACAAATGTTGTATGCTAAATTTTCTAAGTGTGACTTTTGGTTGACTTCAGTAGCATTTTTGGGACATGTAGTTTCAAAAGAAGGGGTAATGGTAGATCCTCGAAAGATTGAAGCGGTTAAGAATTGGGTTCGGCCTAGCTCCATGATGGAAGTTAGGAGTTTTGTGGGGCTCGCTAGCTATTATCGTCGATTTGTGAAGAACTTTGCTTCTATTGCCACTCACTTGACTAATTTGACCAAAAAGGAGACACCATTTGAATGGACTGAAAAGTGTGAGGAGAGCTTCCAAAATTTCAAGGCTCTTTTGACCACCGCACCTATTCTAGCATTACCAATTGAAGGTAAGGATTTTATTGTTTATTGTGATGCTCACATTCTGATTTGGATGTTGTGTTGATGCAGGATAAGAATGTTATAGCTTATGCCTCACGTCAATTGAAGGTGCATGAGAGGAATTATCCAACACATGATTTAGAGTTGGCAGCGTTACTGTTTGCTCTTAAGATATGGCGGCATTACCTCTATGGTGTTAACTGTGAGGTATTTACTGATCATCGTAGTTTGCAGCATGTGTTCACTCAAAATGATCCGAATTTGAGACAACGAAGGTGGATGGAGTTACTTAAAGATTATGATGTCACCATTCAATACCATTCGAGTAAGGCTAATGTAGTGGCATACGCTTTGAGTCGGAAGGCGGTGAGTATGGGTAGTTTAGCTTGCCTAAGTGTAACCAAGCGACCTTTGGCTAATGAAATTTAGACCTTAGAGTCCAAGTTCATGCAGTTGGGCATCTCAGAAAGAGGTGGGGTGTTAGCTAGTATTGAAGTAAGGGACACGTTCATTGAGGAGATCAAGACCAAACAATTTGAGGATGAGAATTTGGAGGAGCTTAGGAAGAAGACTGCGAATGGTAAGGCACAAGAGACCACTCTTGATGCGGATGGTGTGCTCAATTTTAAAGGGATAATATGTGTTCCTAGAGTAGATGACTTGATTGAGAAATTGTTGGCAGAGTCTCATGGTTCTCGATATTCTATTCATCCGGGTGTGACCAAGATGTATTGAGATTTGAATCAAATTTATTGGTGGCCGGGCATGAAGAGGGATATAACAGAGTTTGTGGCGAAGTGTCCAAATTGTCAACAAGTGAAGTATGAACATCAAAGGCCTGCAGGTTTTCTTCAAAGAATGTCAATTTCAGAATGGAAGTGGGAAAGAATAGCCATGGACTTTGTGGTTGGTCTTCTCAAGACTTTGGGGAAGTTTGATTCGATTTGGGTAGTGGTTGATAGATTGACCAAGTCAGCCTATTTTATCCCGGTAAGAATAGATTATAATGTTGAACAATTGGCTAAAGTTTACGTGAAAGAGATAGTGAGGTTGCATGGAGTGCCCTCTTTATCATCTCAAACCGTGGTACCCAATTCGCATCCAAGTTTTGGAGGAAATTACATGATGAATCGGGCACACAACTCACTTTTAGTACAACCTTCCATCCACAGACAGACGGGCAGTTAGAGAGGACTATTCAAGTATTAGAAGACATGTTGAGGGCATGTGTGCTTGATTTTGGAGGGCATTGAGATAAATTCATACCTTTGTGTGAGTTCTCCTATAATAATAGTTATCACTCCAGCGTAGATATGGCACCATTTGAGGCAATCTATGGGAGGGGATGTAGATCACCCATAGGATGGTTTGAGGCTGGAGATGTGAAACCATTGGGGGTTGATTTAGCGAAGGATGCATAAGATAAGGTGAGAAGTATTCAAGCTAAGCTTCTAGCAGCCCAGAGTAGACAGAAGAAATATGCGGATCATAAGGTGAGAGACATGGCGTTTCAAACCGGTGAGAATGTTCTTTTTAAGGTATCACCCATGAAAGGGGTGATGAGATTTGACAAGAAGGGCAAACTAAGTCCGCGATACATTGGTCCCTTTGAGGTTCTCGAGTGTGTAGGACCAGTAGCATATAGATTGGCTTTACCTCCTAATCTATCGGGAGTTCATTCGATATTTCATTTGTCCATGATGAAGAGATATCATGGTGATAGGGATTATATCATAAAGTGGGACTCAATTGTGTTAGACAAGGACCTCCAATATGAGGAGAAGACGATTGCAATTCTTGATCGTGATGTGCGTAAGTTGAAGAGCAAGGAGATTAAGTCCGTGAAGGTTCAATGGAAGCATCGTCCAGTTGAGTAAGCTACTTAGGAAACCGAGAGAGACATGCGAGACAAGTATCCCCAATTGTTCGTCGATTCAGGTATTACTTCATTCTTCATTAGCCTATTTTCCTAAGTTTAGTCACTTAGGGACGAGTGATGGGTAAATTGGTATCTATTGTAACGACATGTTCCTGTCGTTATAGAAATGCCAACGGGGGAAAATTTGGGGTCGGAAAACTTTTTCGTAGTATTTCGATTTTCGCAACCTAGTCCAGATTTAGACGAAATCGGAGTCTGTAAGGTGTAGAGAAATCAAGTAACAATTGGGTAATTTATTTATAATTCTGGTTACATGAGTGGTTAGATAACTCGTTAAGGAATCCGTACGACTTTACGGAATTGAATTCGGGCGAGTAGAACTCCCGGAATCGATCTTAGCGTAAAGGGTATTTTCTAAGCGTCGTTGGTTAGAGGTGTGTTATGAAATGGGGATCTTGGGATTCTTTCAATAGCTCACTGGTTCCGTGCATGCCGCTTTAGCGGGATTGGTGTCGCTTTGGCGAGGTCGCTGCAGCGGGGTGAGGGCTGATGTGGCGGGCTCGACGTGACTTAAGGTCGTTAATAAACCCCTAAACGACCTTATTATACACTTTAGACTTTTAGAGCTAAGGAACGAACCACATGCGACTCCTACTCGTTTTTCACCATTCTTAAGGCTAAACTTAAGCTTTTCACTCCCCGAATCCATTTTTTGATCCGTAGAACGTAATAGAATGGGTGAATATTGATGGGGAGAGTTTTGTTATAGATTATATGGTGGAAACAACCCTAATTTGGATAATTGGGATCATGGGTTTGATCTAGGGTTCATAGAATTGTTAGTAATTCGAGTAATTAGTGATTGTTTATTGATTCTCGTATTATATTGACTGTTTGTAAACCAAGAACAAGCGGAATGAATCCGGAAAGGGAAGGATCAAGTTTCTTAGGGTTTCAAGCTTATTTCGTGGTAGGTGATGGTTATGATTCTATGATTGTGTGATGTATGTTTGTTCTTGCTTCATTATGACACATGTATGTATATGAATGTTGCATTATTGATCACACTTGTTGTAAATGAGATAGATGAATGAGATTACCATGAAATCATGACTTAATTGTATGATCTTAAGGATATACTTGTGATTGTGATTATGGTGTGATGAATGGATCGGTTGCCACGTTCCGGCATTATCATTGGATCGGGTACCACGTTCCAGTATGCTAATTGTTTGGGTTTGGGTTCCTTGAGAGGACCAATGACTTGTCATAATTGTGTATCTTGAGAAATGTGAAATTGTTTGTTGTTCGTAAATGTTGATGATATTGTATATGTTCGATATATGCATGTGATTATATTATTGTTTTGACTTGCTTATGTTACACTTAGTGGGATAGCCGTGTGATCCTATCAGTACATTGTGGTTGTGTATTGATACTGCACTTGCTCTTATTTTTGTTGAGTACAGGGCATCTTCAAGCGGCTACTGACAAACCTCGCTTAGGATATCAGTGATCGTTCGAATTCAAGGGTGAGCCAATTCTTTCGGGCTGCCATGGATTCTCTTTTGTATATGTCCACCATTTCCGGACTTAGACTGCGTACTATTAGTTATTAGTACATTAGTTGGAGTTGCATCCCTTCTTGTTTAGACTTGTTGAACTTTAGATGTTTTGGTACATTGACTTTTAGGTTCTAGGTTATTTCTTCCGCAGTGTTTAGTTCTTGTTAGACTTTTGTTGGAGTTTATGGGAACTCCCTATTTATCTCCTTAGTATTTAACTTGCTTCCGTAACTTAAATGCCTTAGTTTTGGTTTAGTTGCTTGGTTTGGGTTGTAGTAGTGATTCTCCCATCGGAGGGTTAGTGTGGGTGTCAATCACGACGGTCTGTGTCACGACACATGAGATTCTAAATATTAAAAAAATATATAATATATGAATAAATTGAAAGAGTTCAATATCTACTCGATATATATAATATAATTTTAACTATGTATTATAAACAAAAGTATTTTTCATCTAAACGATGAATCCCTCAATTCTTACTAGCTCCGTGCCGTCTTGTCTCAAGTCTCAACTAATCCACTAGTAGTTTAATTAATTTCAATATTATAACCTATATACGTATTCTCTACCATTTTAAGGATAATACTTCAATATTTATTCTCAATATTTGCCAATTCTTTTATGGCCTTCTCGTATGTTTTTTTTTAATTTTGTATATGATGTATATGTCATATCATATATAAGTAATAGATTAGTTACTTGTTTGTTTAAAGAGCTTTCTTATATCTTCTTAACTTTCTTATTGTTTGTTATAATTTTTATCTTGATCTCCTTTTTAAGATTGTATTAAATTAATTTTTCTTTGTATTTGGAGTTCTTCGTAGCCTATAATTTTTAATTGGCATCTTAAACTCTGATAAATGAAATAGGATATATATCAAATATCACAAAAATTGAATCTAAAAAAAATGATAAGAAAGAGCTAGAACAATGAAACTTGTTCTAGAAGTTCACCGCTTCAATTTGTTGGTTGTATTTTTCTTACTTTTTTGGAGATGCGACATTATTTAAAAGAAAAAAAATTGGTAACTTAAATTTTATTATCAAGGGACAATTTTAAAGAAACATTATTAATTTCAATTATAGTCGTGGTAGAGGGGTAAATATTCCTTCATTTTTAACTAGAGAATTCGGTTCGAGTCTCTTTGAATACAAAGCCATTTTTGTTAGGGAGTATTTTACTTTCTAATGTGGAAATTTTCGACATTATTAAATTAAATTTAATCAAACTCAAATGCGATAAACATCTCAATTAATCTACTTATCCACTAATAGTTTAATTTCAATCTTAGTTATACGTCTTCTACACCATTTTTAGGATAATAATTCAATTATTCTGAATTTTCCCTGAGAGTTATTTTCATTTATATATATGTTTTTATTTTTTGTAAGTAATAGATTTATTTTTGATATTTTCCTTCGATGTTTCAAGTTAAATTGAAGCCTCGACAAATCTAAATCTCGGATTGCATAGCCCATTTGGATGTAGCGCTACTATCTAATAGTTTAGTTAATTACTTCTCTGTTTGAAGAACTTTCTTACAGCTTCTTACTTTTCGTATTGTTTGTTAATTTTTATCTAAAACCCTCTTTTTTAGATTGTATTAGTGGCCTGGTTGGGGTTTAAATTGATTTATTTTTAGTGACTTTTGATTTTTAAATTATTTTATAGTTTTGGAAGTATTTAGCAACTCAAAAAGTATTTTTTTAAGCATTTTTATAAGACTAAAAAAGTACCAAAAAAATAAAAAAGTTAAAAGTTTAGTAGGCCCAACTTATAACTTTTAGCTTTTAACTTATACACCTTAATAAACTTTAGCTTATAAGCAGGGGCGGATCCACATAGGACATTTTGGGTGCTCGAGCACCCATTGATTTCGTATCGAACTATATATATTTATATAAAAATTTGAATGAACGTATATAATTTAACCGTGAGCACCCACTACACAAGTCAATTGGTTCAGTGGTCATTTGCTGGGGCTTAAGGTTGTTTGTTGCATTCGTGTCTTAGGTTCGATTCCCTCTCTACGTAATTTTTTTTAATATTTTGAAGACCAACTCTTCTATACTGACTATTTATTTCATTTGGACCTTTTATTTTTCACTCCTTGTGTTGATTGTGCTTTTTACTCTTTCTCTGTTTCGCTTTTGCTATTTTTTCCTAAATAAAAATTGTAAAAAAAAATATATTTTTCGTCATTCAAAATAATATTTATTGTAGTTTTATCGTATTAATATTTTTTGCTATTGTTTTTTAATTTGATTATCTATTTTATGACAAGTCATAAATTTGTTTACTTATATTTTGTGGCTATAGTCAAGGGAGCAGCCACGACCTTAAAGTTCTGGATCCGCCACTGCTTATAAGTCACTTTAAAAAACTTATTCAAACACCCACTAACTTTAAAAAAAACTTATTCAAACACCCACAAAATTAACTTTGACTTTTAATTGATATATTAAGTTCTGATATATATCAAGTAAAAATATCACAAATATTGAATTAAAAAAAATCAAAGATCTAGAACAATTTGTTAGTACACCGCTTGATTTTCTCTTTCTTGTACTTTCGGGAGTAAACATGAAATATGATGCAATAATCAATATTAGGTAATTTTTATCGATAACTCTAGGTAAAAGGATATATATTTATCAATATGGGTTGTGATGCACTGATGAGAGTGTTTTACCCTTAATCAGAGGTCTCGGATTCGAGCTGTGAATATGAAGAAAATCTTGTTGGGAGCGCCATCTTTGAATGGGCCCTGCAGTGTGTGATTCGGATTTAGTCGGAGCTCCAATATAGGCTCCGGACATCGGGTGGAAAACAAAAAAAAAAGATATGTATTTTTTTCGCTTTTTGTATTTTTGCTTTAGCTTTTCAAATATTTTACTTATTTTAACATGTATTGTATACATATATGATTGAGCATACATATATATGTAGAGTGCGAAAAAGGTATTAGTTCACACATATATGCAAATAAAATAATTTAAATAATAAATTAAATGAGTTTGTAAGGTTTATTATGTTGATAAAGTGATGATTGCCCTTTTTATAATATATAAATTTATATTTCAAATTTGAACTCATTTAGAATAAGTTTTAAGTATTGAAATTTCAAAAATAAATTATTATTTTTTAGTAACTTTTTTTTTTAATGTACCTATATGAAATTTTAGTAAATTTTAATATATGTTCATCATATATGAGTGAGCGTAGTTCAAAAATAATTTAAAAAGATGCTAAGTGAGTTTGGTAAATTTGTTGTTATTTGTTAATTGATGTTTGAGATTATTTTTTTATGATAATTATGTAGTTGAAATTGAAAAAATAATTTATATTTTTTAAAAAAAATACTATTTGATATTGTTTAAAATGCCCCTAAACAATTGGTTCGTAAAACACTTGCCTTATTAACTTGTGTCTGGAGTCACCCTGACTAGGACTAGTTCATGTGGTATTAAAATAATTTGATTAATTTATTTAAAATTTTAATTATCAGAAATTTAAATTTTGTTATGTAGTCATAGTAATCAACATGCTTTCTCACATAGAATTTGATTTTTTTTTTTTTAATCTTTTTATGAGTTAAAGTACGTGAATTAAGGAGAATACATTGAATCATGATCTAAGCGCATGGTTGCTAAAAATAACTTATTTTTAGAAGCATTTATTTAAAATGGCTTTTCAAAAAACTACTTTTGAAAAAAAAAAAGCAATTCATTTTTGGTTAATTCATTTGAAAATTGTTTTTCATAAGCAAATTGTATTTGGTTGATCTTTTATAAAAAGTGATTTTGAGAGTCAAATTACAAAAAAAGACAATTATTAATATACTTCTAATATTAAAATTATTCTATAGAGAAAAACTATTTTAAATATTTATTATGAAAAAAATTAATTGAATTTTTATTATATTAAATGAAAATGGAAATATACATGTTTAAATTTTCAGTCAATATTATACCTTTTTTGGGAGGCTGAAATCTTTACTTGTTATTTTTTTTGTCTTTTTTCTAATCTTGTAAAAAGATTTTTGGTATATTTTTTCTAATTCTGACAAATAATATGTATATAATAATAAAACGTAAAATAAATTATAAAACTTATTATATAAAAATAAAATATAAAATTCTTGAATGAAATTTAACCAAACTTATGAAATATGCTAATTAATTTAATAAGAAATATATTGAAAAATATGTATATATGAAAAGGATATTTTAGTCTTGAGAGAAATAATTTTTGTTTCTGCTTCTGTTTTTTTTTTTTAAAAGAAGAATTTTTTAGCTTCTTCCCAACAACAACAAAAATTGCTTCTACTTTCATTTAAAAGCACTTTTATTGATTTGTCAAACAATTATTTTTTCAACAAAAGTGCATCTTTACAAAATAGATGCTTCTGGCCTCCCAACAACAATGTCAAACAGACTCTATGTCACGACTTGAGCCTATACCTGGACGTGACCGGCACTCGAGAACCATTGTTGGCCCCCAAGCGAACCCTCATCCTGGCTGACTACAAGCGAAAGACTAACTCATGCATACACAAGCATCAAACTGAAATAAATGTTAAATCAACAGTGTAATAAATCTCAAAACTCTCTGAGTATACTGAGTATGAAACATAAACTTTAAATAAAACATCTAAAACTGAAAGACTCTCCAAAATTGCTTATCTATGAAGCTTCTACTATGCAAAGATGAGTGTTGAGACAAGACACAAGACTCCTCAAAAGAACTACTACCAACATCTCAAAAGCCTCTTGTTGAGGATCCTAAGAACTTGTATCTGCATCATTAATGGACATAGGTCGAATGACATCGGTACATTGAATGTACGAGTATGTAATATAGTTGAATAACAAATAATTGAATGAAAAGACTGCAATAGATATAGATATATACTCAGCTGAATGTGAATAAATAAAGAAGTGAATCATTAAAACTTTACAAAAATACTTACTCATCTCTGAACTCAACATATTAAGTGATATAATAAAAATACACTTTTAACTCTATTTGGGAGATTCTCTA
Source organism: Solanum lignicaule (assembly GCA_029582545.1). Classification (NCBI taxonomy): domain Eukaryota; kingdom Viridiplantae; phylum Streptophyta; class Magnoliopsida; order Solanales; family Solanaceae; genus Solanum; species Solanum lignicaule. Next base: position 13,688 of record JAJOOF010008256.1, on the reverse strand, counting down.
ACTGACAATCGTCACTATGAGCTACGTCATGATACATCGTTTATCCCACACTGCCAGAACTATCATATACCATGCCGGGGTATAGAACTTCTCAACTAAGTGGATCCACTAAGCAATAATGATTCATCTAAAAAGTATGATCTTGTACTCATGTTGGCAAGACATGGTTTATGAGGATTTTGAGTTGTCTGAACTCATCCCCATATCGGTGCTCAATACTACTCCCAATAATATATATACTCATGCTCAAATGTATAAAACATACTCTTTCTCTAGTTTGAGATAATTGCTCAAACTATCCTCTTGAAAGAGGTAACTACTTTGTAATTTCCTCCGAACTCTATTTCAAGCATTGTAATTTCCCAAAAAAACTTGGGTTTTACTCCAAGTAATAGATTCCTTTTCAAAAATGTTTCAATTGATTTAATTACTTTATATTATGATTGAATTGTTGTTTTGTTATGGTTTTATGATGAAATCTCCTAAGAATCCATGAAATCCCATATTTCCCAAATTATGGCTTTGTGATGTGGGTGATTTGATGAATGAAGAATACTATGAGATCGTGCTTGTAGTAATTTAGTTAGTTGAATCATGTTATTATCCATATCTAATGTTGTAAATCTAGATGTATTGGATGGAAGATGATCATTGACTCAAGAAGGGTAAAACATGAGATTATACATTTTGTAGACTCATGGTATATGCTTTATGAACATGATTATAATTTAATTGTTGTGTTGATTGAAAGTTCATTCTCATAAACACATAATGAACATGATGTGAAAGTTTTACTCACAATATTACGATTCTAAGGTTGAAATTCCATTCTCACCTATTGAATCTATGAGCTATTTTATGAATTGTGTTGGATGGGGAATTAAGGCACTCTTCCATGCAAGTAAATTCAATTCAAGACTAAACATGTAATTGTGGGAAGTAATGCTTAGCACCGAGTGGATATTGAATATGAGATAGAGGCTCTCCCGTTAAGAAAGGTCGGGTTTCTAAATTTAATCTCATGAGATGGAAGCTCCCCCGCTAAGAAAGGTTGGGGTTACTAGTAACAATCTCCTTATCACATAACTATGTGCCCTCATAGGTCTTTAGCTAGTGGATCCACCTAAAAGCTAATACATTTTAGTTCTACCTTAGGCAAGTGGGACACCTCTTTCGGTGTAGGGCATGACACCAGATTCCATGTTAAGCTCACATGGTCTATGTCGGTTAAGGCTTATTCCCAATGTGATAAAGAATATGAATTATTAACTATGATTGCTCAAGAAGCTTTACTTAGCATGGGTAGGATTATGGGATCTTGCTTATGCATGGCACAAGTAGACTTTTAGTGTATTCATAGCATGTTTCCATTATATTGTGATGATCTATCTATTGAATATGCTCATGACTTATGATTTCAAACTAATTTTTCATGATGAATCTCAAACTTGGTAAAGTGCATGCTCTTCAACTAAAATGTCCCTTTTTAGCATATTTTCATGGTTTTGTGCATGACTATCATACTTAGTGCAATTTTTGTACTAACCCATATTTTCTACATTTTCTCCTAAGTGTAGGTTCCGGTTCTTAAGGCGATTAGCTCTTGGTTCAAGCTTGTATTGATTACTCTCCTCGCTTGTGGTGAGTCCTCATGATTCGAGGACGGGACTTTTCATTTAAAGTTTCTTTTTAGTACTTTCTCTTTTCAGATTATGTTGTTGGGGCTGTGATCCAAGCCTTTCGGGGTTCTACGTGCCTTGTTACGTCTAGGGGTACCCTTGGGTCGTGAAAAACTTGGTAATCAGAGCACAAGGGTTAGAATGATTCTAGGATTATGTCTCATAAGCCACATCTAGTAGAGTCTTCTTCATGAGTGTGAAGCGTGCCATATTTATTAATGAGAGAATATAAGATGTAACACCTCGCAATTTGAAATAACTAGGAAGAAGATAATAATTGGAAATAGTCATTTTTGGAAAAAATGAAAATCTGGAAATTTGTTTAAGTTAGGAAAAGTTGAGTTTTGGTCAACTTCAAACGGCCATAACTCCTAGCTCAGGATGAGTTAGGTGAAGTTCCAGATATAGTTGGAAAGCTCTTGGAATGATCTTTCCAACGCTTTCAAGTTTGCGTGATTACGAGTTTGTATGGGTAAGTTATTCCCTTTGGAAGTTGGGCTGTTGGATTAAGGAAAGTCTAATCCGGATTTTTGAAGGGTAGATTAGTCTTTTCCTTACCCAATTAATTTCATTCGGTTTAATGAATTAATGAAGGGTCAAATCAGAAGGATATCAGTTTAGTCAATTGGAAAATACGCTAGGGCTTGGAGAAAAGAGAAAAGAAGGGAAAGTAGAATAGGAAAAGCAAGAATTCGCCAAAAATGATCGATTTTGGTTGTGGATTCGCCAAGGAATTGGTCTTACAAGGTATGCGAGTCTTTCATAGCGTTGGGTTCGTTCATCCACGCGCCAAGCATGTTTAGTTCAGCGAAATTTGTCCCTAAAAGAGTTTGAAAGTTGATGTTCTTGACATGTATTCTTGAATTTGAATGTTGTTCTTGAATTGGGATGAATTGTGGAGTTTCTGAGATCTTTGAGTCGGATTAAGAGTTGTTTTGAGTTAGGTTCTTGAGTACATATGATGGGTATTGGAATCTAAAATGAATTTGAGAAAGATATTCGAGTTTAGGCGAATTGGGGCTGTAAAACAGAGAAGGAAAAAGTTGAGCGTGATCTAGCACGCAAGCCCGCGTCACAGACTTGCTCCCCTAGTGACCAAAAAGTTTATCCGCGTCACGGTTAAGACGCACACTCCTCTATCTCAAAATTTAATTTCACGAGTAATTATTTAAAACACCTCCACGTCGCGGACTTGTTCCAAGACGGTGATTTCGTGACTTTTCTCATGTTTAGCTATCTAAAATCATTCATAAACATCATGAGACCTTTTCTATCATAAATCACAATCCTTGAATCCATAATTCAATTCAAGGACCAGTTAAGAGTCAAGTCAAGAGCTGTTAAGATCAAAGTCGAGAGAAGTCAAAAGTCAAGTTAAGAGAAGTTCATAAAGTTTTCCAAAAGTCTTTTGCAAACGTTTTAACCTTGTTTTAAGACTTAAGTTTTGAGTTCAGTAAAGAGTAAAGTTGAAGTTCATTTCTTCAAAAGTATATGAGGACTAAGTATTCCCAAAGAGATTTAAAATGTTTTCACATTTAAATAAAAACGGAAACTGAGATTTCCAAAGAGCCTTCGGGCTAGTTTTCAGAAAAGAGTAATCGCTTTCTAAATGACGCAAGAGGGGAAACTTTGATTTCCAAGATAGCCTTTGATCTAAGTTTTTGAGCACTAATCTCAAATCACAGAATAAGTATGTTTTTAAACATAAGAGCTAATATTATTTTATTTTTGGGAGTAGTATTGAGCACCGATATGGGGGAGAATTCAGACAACTCACAGCCCCCATAAACCATGTAGTCATCATGGGTAGAAAAGGGTCATACTTTTAGATGATTCCTTTAGTATTTTTTTAGCATAGACTAGTGGATTCACTTGGTAGTTCAAGTCCTATTCCCTTGGCAAGGTATAGGATGCTCTGGCAGCGTGATGGAAATTGTTGTGTCAGCACAATAACTCTTACGTGATGGTTGTCGATTAGAGAAACTCCCACAACAGTACTTTGTATATTTATATACATCAGTTTATTTGTATTTTTACATACATCTCAGAGTTATTTGTGTCTTTGCATACACATAGAGTTGACAACATGTTTTAAACAACTTTTCTTTATATTGCACTTGTTTTAAACTACCTTATATTGAAATGAGTTCAGTTATGTTGAGTTGAGTTGAGTTGAGCTAGATAAGTCCTTCAGTTTCTTTCAGATTCTTTTCAAGCCTATGTTGTGTTTAGCATTCCAACTCGCATACTCGTACATTAAATGTACTGATGCCAGTTGGCTTACATCGTATTATGATGCAGATACATGTAACTAGGATCGGCATACGGTGCACCGTTGATCCAGTTGAACACTTCAGAGTCAGTGGTGAGCCTCCTTGCATTCCGGAGGACTCATTTATTGCTTTTAGTTCTTTTCAGCATTTCATTCGTTAGGATGATCGGGGGTCCTGTCCCGACAGTCATCTTAGTTGTTTTAAAGGCTTAATAGACAGTCATATGTTAGTTCTTTAGTCGTTTCATTGTCATTACTCCATGTTGAGACTTGAGTTTGCCTTAATGGACAGTTGAATGTTCTTTTATAACATTCTAGTTTATTATATAAACTTATTTTGTTGAGTTTAAGTCTTCCGCTGAGTTAGTAAGCCAGACCAAGGGTTCGTTTGAGGCCAGTAATGGTCTTTGAGTGCCAGTCCCCCCTGGGTGTAGGCTCGGGTTGTGACAAACTTGGTATCAGAGCATAGAGTTCAAGAGTCCTAGGGAGTCTATGAAGTCGTGTCTGTAGAGTCCTAGTTATCGGTGTAAAGCGCGCCACATCTATAATTAGGAGGCTGCAACATTTAGGAAAATTTCTCATTTTTTTCACACTCATTTTGTGCATTAGAGTTTGATCTCTAAAAAGTTTCCTTCTAATTCGTGCTTGCGCGTATTTTCAGATAATCATGCCTCCACGAAGAGCTGTTAGAGGTCGCCCTGCTAGACGCAATGTTGAGGAACAAGAGTTACCAAATGCACTTGAAGTGCAACCTCAAGGAGAAGTTACTAATGTTGAATTTAGAGAAGCAATCAGGATGCTGAGTCAAGCTGTGACTAACCAGGTTGGACAGCAAAGAGGGGCTGACACTTCGAGGATCCGCGAGTTCTTAAGGATGAACCCTCCAAGTTTCATTGGTTCAAGCACTATTGAGGATCCAGAGAACTTCATTGAGGAGCTGAAAAAGGTATTGATGTGATGCATGTTGCTGATACTGAGAGAGTTGAGCTAGATGAAATCAACTGAAAAATGTCGCTAGGACTTGGTTTGATCAGTGGAAAGAGGATAGAGCTAAAGATGCACCACCTGCGAGTTGGGCCTGTTTTGAGGAAGCTTTCTTGAGGAGATTCTTTCCCCGAGAATTGAAAGAGGCCAAGGTACTTGTGTTCCTCACACTTAAGAAAGATTCTTTGAGTGTTTATGAATATGGGTTGAAGTTCACCCAACTGTCCCGTTATGCTCCGGAAATGGTTGCGGACATGAGGAGTAGAATGAGCTTGTTTATTGCTGGGTTGGCTCACCTATCGAGTAAAGAAGGTAGGGCCGCAATTCTGATAAGTGACATGGATAGACAAGGTTGATGTGTTTTATTAAGAAAATATAATTAGACTGGTTTTAGAGTCGCCACTTAATTTTTAAAGAAAAATCAAGAAAACTACTTTTTCAATAGATTAAAAGAGGGACTCAATTGAAAATATAAGGGGGTCCGGGGTTCATATTAGTGTTCTAGGAAGGGTTTGAAAGCACCTAGAACACCCGCTAATGCGGTTATCCGACGATTAATTATTTGGCTAAAATATTTTAACTTAACTTGAATTGAGCAATTTTATAGTTAGGACCATTTTGAGAAAAAAAGGAGAAAAATATTAAAATATTATCCAAGTGAAGTAGTTTGCAAGCTTATTCATTTATTTATTTATTAGGTCAAGTAGGAGATGAATAGTTTAGTTAAGTAATTAATTTAAAAATGGGTGTCTTTTGGGGATTTGAATTCTTTTAAACAAATATAATAAAAAGAGATAGAAACTTGGGCCCAAATTTGGTTTTCATGTCCGCCTGGGCCGGTATTTGGGCCCGTTTTTGTTTTGGGCCTTTGACCCAAATCTTGCCCATTTTTGTACCTGTCCTAGACTAAATTTTGAAATTTATTTCTTTGGGCCTTAGGCCCATCTTCCACCTGTCATAAATTCCAACAAGATAATAATAAATAAAACGACAAGGGGGCTTAGGCCCGAAATAACAAAATACAACTTTTTTGAAATTGAAAATGGGCCTTTAGCCCAACCCTTCAAATTCCCGATCTGCCGCATATTCTCACCACTCTGGGACCTGTTCTTTGATTTTATAACTGGCTGACTCAATAAAGGGAATTTGAGCCTTTGTGGCCCACTCGAAGTGCAAGGCGATGAAAACGGGAGTTCCAATTGGACTCGATCCGAGTAGTTCATACAAAAATAAAATAAAATAATAGAATCAATGGCAAGCCACACTGCTGGAACTAACAGATGTAAATTCAAACCAAACAAATAACGCAAAGAAAAGTACTAGCTCATGTCTTATTTGAAAAGGAAAATAGAATATTAGCATGGATTAAAAGAAAATGTAGCACCCAAGGCTATCAACTAACAGCTAATAAGTGGCGGCATATTTGAGCTTTTAGAAACTTGGAACAATTTTAGGAAAATAGATGTTCACAAAAAGATGCAGAAAACTCAAAACACTATGAAAATATAGGAACTCGTCGCGTGGCCAAGACCAAGGCGACCAGTTATCGAACTAAGCAAAATTAACTTGAAGAACTGATCGCATTTTCATAGCCGGAGGAACCAAATAAAGAAATAAACCCGAACCTAGCATAATTAGACCACATAATTAATTATGGTAACGAAAAATCAGAATAAACAAGTTAAGGAGGTCATGTTTAATAACTTAAGCAACAAAATTAGACTTAAAGCAACACAATCAGTAAACTTCAGCATACGCTAAGAAACAGAGAAAATTGTCAAAGAAGCATATACCTAAAAAATGAGATGAAACTCACTAATCCGAATATGACTTATTGAACTGAAGCATTTATTAAAGGTGTAACTCGAACAATCGCATCTTAACCGAGAAATGAGCCCCTCATGGCAGGCTAACTACAGAGATTTAGAAAAATAAAATAAAATGGAGAAGACGGACTACTACATCCAATGGACGACAGATAATACTACATATAACCTCCATATTAACTAACTTTCAAGACTCTACCTTATTTTGAAAGAAACGAAAAGACATACAACATTATAGTAGCAGACTAACATAAATTCTTGATGCTAAGAGACAGAGGAAACAAGACAATACAGACTCAAAAACCTTAAAGAAGTATAGGAAAATAAGAATAACAAGATAAAACGAACAGAGAGGCAAAGAAACGGCAACTCTAGATTTAACAACTACGAAGTTTTATCTCTACTAAATCATGAAGTCCTTTGAGAACACATGTATAGCAGGCGCCGGTTACTAATATTCGACGATAAATAACAGCAACGCAACAACAAAACAACGATCTTACTGCACTAGGCAGTGTCATGTGAAAGCATAAGAAGATGAAAAGAATATCATGGGGAGGTGTTACCTTTTTTCGGGCAGCAAACGGAACGGACGGGCTTGGAGACGACTTCTACCACACAAACACAATACGGACAGCAAGCGATATGACCGAGAAGAATCCCGACTTCGAACAGATTTTGGGAAGTGATGGTGAATGAGTTAGAGAAGTGATACTCAAGCTAAAACTGATTCCCCTCCTCGTTTTTCGAGTATATATTTCCTTTTATATTTTTATGACTTTCGCTTAAACTATGCTCAATACTTTAGTTCCAAAAAAAATCCAAATCCCCCCTCCAATGAGTAAGAAAATGAGCATATATAGGAGGAATTTAGGGTTGTTTTGGGGGGAAAAGATGAGGGCAATTTCGAGTAAGAACAAGACCCAATTCAAAATTCAAACCTAAAAAAAAATTCTTGCACTAATTAAGGAAGACATACTTTTCCTGCAAATTCAGCCCATTCCCGAAGAGGAAAGGGCGAAATGGACGCTCTGGATCAATTTATTCGTCCTCGGGTGCGACGTGGCCTTATCTCGCAACCCCAAAAGTGCGCGCTTGGCAGCTGGAATCGTACGACTTGAGAGGGACAGGAAGGAGAGGACAAAGGAGACGCAGCGTACTCCATGCACCTCCTCATGTCTGCTACTGCTTTTCGTCTATCTTGTTAACGCCGAGAGTGAGTTGCTGCCATGTATTTGCTTTGTTTTTCCATATGTGAAACATTGGAGTGTCGTTTGTGAGCTGGGAGTGTTTTGGGTCTTTGTGAAGGAGAAAAGGGAAGTGGGCCGGGTCGGGTGATTGGAGGAATGGGCCAGTTGCAATTTGAACACAAAAAAAAAAGTTAGAATGGGTAATTAGTGGGCCGGAACGTGAATGGGGTTGGGGACTTGGGTTGATTGGAATAAAAAGGGTCCAATTATTGGACCCACCCTCGTTATATTATGTTGTTAGATTTGTCAACATTTGGAGACCTCCCAATCATTAAGGAAAAAGTATTACTACGGTGAATTGGCCAAACTTGAGATAAAACGAATTAATACAAATTAATCAATGAGTTTCTTAACTTAACGAAATAAAATAGTTAACTTAATTATAAACTAATTATTTCACGAAATATAAACCATTATATAACTAAACTAATTAACCAAATATTTAAGTAAAACTAAAATCTTTTTGAGACAATTTTCGAATATTCATAAAAATACTAATTATATGAAAAATTATATAAAAGACATATTATTATTTAAAATTATAAAAAAGTGACAAATTATTTAAAATAACTTGCAAAGTATATATATATTTTTTCGAAATTTCTAAAATTAATTATTTTAAATCGTTTGAAAATTAAGAAGTTCGGAAATTAATTATATCAGGGAAGGTCAAAATTGGGTGTCAACAACTGTCCCTCATTTTTCTTGGATTGATGCAAGAAATTCGATGAAAATAAATAGACGAATCCAATTTTGACCGACCACATCCTCATCTTTCTGAAAAAGGGGTTTTTGGTACGGACTTTAAGAATTATGACCGAACCCCGGAAATGGGTTTCCTACATATCTCAGGCTATATGAGTATTCAGGCCACTTATAGTTCGATACGCTTGATTTGACGCACGACTTTGAAAGAATTCAAAAGTTATCCTGATACCAAATTATGAAGGGACCAGAATGCTCGGGAATAAGTTTTGAGAGTGGAAGTTGGAATATAGCCGAGTTTTCAACATTGATCCCGCCTACATATTCCTCAACCTAGGAAATCAGGCTGCTTGTAGTTCGACTCAATCCGTCGAAAGGAAATCTATTATGAAAGACATTTTTTGGTTCTGGAGGAGTGACAAGTAAGTTGAGTATGAAAAGGAGGCTTGCAATCTCTTGGTCATGAATGTGGCGCGCTTCACACCCATAAATAAGAACTTACACGGACATAATTTCCAAGGCTTTTCGTGCATTGTCACTCAGATTGGAAAACTGCTTCCGGTAGAGACAAAAAATATTCCGGATGCGAAACAGGAACTGATAAATCTAAGAAAAACCCACATGCCTTCTGATAGGGGTGTGGTTGGATTGTGGTGGAAGTCGCTCCTCTGCTCGCGTCCTAAGAGTTTGGCACTCCTCTTTGGACTACGTCCAGTTCGCTGCTCAGAAAAAGTTTCACGTTGTGCTGCATCTTTTTTGATGTCGTTCGCACCTGTGGTTTGTTTTGGAGAATTCATCCATTCGAATGCTCTCGACAAAGACTGAGATAAAACTCATTAGCATAAAAATGCAATTCAAATGGGAGACAGTGTCTTTTACCGTGTTGACACTTAATTGTTCTCATTGATCATTTGACGTCAACTCCATCAGGTTTGACGTAAAGCAAATAAAACTTGTGTCTCATATTTGCAAATATAATCTTCAGTGTACTCTTCCTTTGATGTCAAAGTAATAAAATAGGCTGATGTAATAATGTTGGCAGTTCTCTCGATGTTGTTGTTGCAAAGAAAAATGATACAGTCGATGTTGACCTTCTTGTGATGGGTAAATCTTTCTCCTGCGATGCATAACTCCTTTCTCTTGCGATGCATGACTCTTTTTCACGATGCATGAATTCTTTTCCACGATGCATGAATCTCTTTCCCGCGATGCATGGCTTCTTTTTCGCGATGCATGAATCCTTCTCTTGTTATGCATGAATCTTTCTCTTGCGATGCATGACTTCTTTCTCTTGCAATGCATGACTTTCTTTTCTTGCTATGCATGAATCTCTTTCCCGCGATACATGACTTTCCTCTTGCTATGCATAGTTCTCTCTTCTTGCTATGCATAAATCTCTTTCCCGCGATGCATGACTTTTCTCTTGCTATGCATTGTTTCTTCTTCCTGCTATGCATAAATCTCTTTCCCACAATGCATGACTTCTTTTTCGCGATGCATGAATCCTTCTCTTGCTATGCCTGAATATCTTTCCCGCGATGCATGACTTCTTTTTCTTGCGATGCATGACTTTCTTTTCTCGCGATAATGCCATCTCTGGTACCGAACAAAGATAATGCTTCACCGGACAACATATGTGATCTTCTGGGTATTTTCTGGGTGGCGGTATCGTCTCAATTGACAACGTAATAAAAATGACCATTGGAGTAATGGTATCATCTCATTTGACAATACAATATAAATGACCCTCCGAGTAGGAGATATTATCATATCTGATAATATAATGCAAATAAACGTCTTCCAAGAATCTGTAGTCGCTGGAAAATAATAATACTGATCTCTTCACAACTTTCGTTCGTTCCATCTCTGAATATAGTTGTACGTTCATTATGGATTTCGCCTTGTTGGGGATTGAATAAAATAATATTACTCATATTCCAAAATCTTTGGTATAAGCAGCATAAAATATTTCCTGCATCCACAGAAAAATTGTCAATTTTGGGGAGCTTTGGCCCTTTTGACCTCTCCATAATCATTGAATGGAAAAATATGTTGATCTTGAGGTGAGCTTATAGACCTGCATCCACAGAAAAAATGTTAGTTTAAAATGAATTGATTTGTGTTAATCTCTTCGGTTGTCTGCTCCTTCTCTTGCTATCTCCGGTTGATTTCTCCGATCTCCCGCCTCTTGATAGATAAGACAAAATATTTTTATGCAAAATAATTGAAACATGAAAAAAAGTTTTAAGAAAAAAAATAGATTTTCAAGAAAATAATATTTGGAAAAGATCACTGCCAAGTGTTATGTCACGTCGAGCTCTAGCGAACATTTTTGAAGTTGGTGCCTCGAGGTCTATCTGATTACTTGTTGGGAAGTATTCAAAGTTGTTCTAAACTGCCGATAAACCCAGTTGAAATTTTTGAGGTCATTCTCAAAAAATTTTGTCCCAGTTAACTGTCTTGGTGTATCTTTAACCGTTAGTGATCAAATCACGAAATTTTTTAGATCCCCTCAAAAATTCTGTCCCAGTTGCGAATTTCGAAGTAACTTCAGTCTCGACTTTGTTGGAGAGATCCTTTTGTTGAGAATTTTTGAGTCCCTCTCAAAAATTCTGTCCCAGTTTCTATTGTAAAGGAAAAATAGAAATCTTACGGGAGATATGACCGAGCCTTTGCGGCGCCTACGTATCCCGTTGAGGCAGGAATTAGGTCAAACGTAGTTCAAATACAAAAGGAAGCATTAAAAAGGGATAAAAGGGGTGACCGAGGCCGACATAGGCCGCCTACTTATCTCATTCTTGAGAATTCAGGTAAGACGTAGTTCATTACATAGGGATAGATTTTAAACAAAGCAATTACAAGCAAATAGAGCGATTACAAGGAAATAACTGAAGTACAAACTGAAGCTTCACACATAGTATCTCTTGACAGCTTCTGAGTTGATTAGTTTCGGCCATTCGGTGCCATCCATCTCCGACAGGATCAAGGCACCTCCAGATAACACTTTGCGAACCATGTAGGGCCCTTGCCAATTTGGTGCAAATTTCCCTTTGTACTCATCCTGGTGAGGGAAAATACGTTTGAGAACCAACTGACCAATCTCAAACATTCTGGCTCTTACTTTCTTGTGGAAAGCACGAATCATTCTCTGTCGATACAGTTGACCATGACAAGCAGCGACCATTCTCTTCTCATCAATCAACGTCAACTGATCAATCCGCTTGCGAACCCATTCAACATCACTCAATTCACCTTCTTGGATGATTCTTAATGAAGGTATTTCAACTTCTGCAGGTATAACTGCTTCTGTTCCGTATACTAGCAAATATGGAGTAGCTCCAACTGATGTTCTGACAGTCGTTCGGTAACCCAACAAAGCATATGGCAACATCTCGTGCCAACCTCTGCGATTATCAATCATTTTCCTCAAAATCTTCTTTATGTTCTTGTTGGCAGCTTCTACGGCTCCATTCATTTGGGGACGATAGGCGCTTGAGTTTCGGTGAGTAAACTTGAATTGTTCGCATACCTCTCTCATCAAGTGACTGTTGAGATTCACTCCATTATCAGTAATGATGGATTCTGGCACTCCAAACCTACATATCAAATTATTGCAAATAAAATCAGCTACAACTTTCTTAGTCACCGACTTATATGAAGCTGCTTCCACCCACTTGGTGAAGTAGTCAATGGCGACCAAAATGAATCTGTGTCCGTTAGAGGCGGCTGGCTCTATTGGACCAATGACATCCATACCCCAAGCTACAAATGGCCAAGGTGAACTCATAGCATTGAGTTCATGAGGCGGCACTCGAATCAAATCACCATGCACTTGACATTTATGACATTTCTGCACAAACTTGCAACAATCATATTCCATAGTCATCCAAAAATAGTCGGCTCGAAGGACCTTTCTCGACAAAGTGAGTCCATTCATATGAGTACCACAAACTCCGGCATGTATCTGTTCAAGGAGCTTTGCACCTTCACTAGCATCCACGCATCTTAGAAGACCTAAATCTGAAGTCCTCCTATAAAGGATTTCCCCACTTGCAAAGAAATTGAGGGCCATACGGCGTATTGACTTCTTCTGGTTGAACGTTGCATTCTCAGGAAAAGTTTCGGCCTCCAAGTACTTCTTGATGTCAAAATACCAAGGTAAACCGTCTGGTTCCGCTTCAACATACGAACAATGGACATGTTGCTCTTTTACCTCTATGTCCACTGGATCAATATAACTTATATCTGGATGCTTAATCATTGATGCGATGGTGGCAAGAGCATCGTCCAACTCATTATGTGTCCTGGGAGTGTGCCTGAATTCAATCTTGTGAAATCTCTTGCACAACTTCTGTATATACTGAACATACGGTGTGATTTTCAGGTTCTTCACGGCCCATTCTCCTTGAACTTGATGAATTAGCAAATCTGAATCTCCAATAACCAACAACTCATGAACGTTCATATCAATTGCCATCTTCAGACCGAGGATGCAAGCTTCATACTCAGCCATGTTGTTTGTGCAATTAAATCGGAGTTTAGCTGCCATAGGATAATGCTGACCGGATTCTGATACTAAGACCGCTCCGATACCTTTCCCTTGGTGATTCACCGCTCCATCAAAGAATACTCTCCAACCAGGGTAGGCTTCAGAAATATCTTCACCCACAAATGAAACTTCCTCGTCAGGAAAATAGGTCTTGAGCGGTTCATACTCCTCATCAACTGGATTCTCTACAAGATGATCGGCCAAGGCTTGTGCTTTTATCGCCTTTTGAGTCACATACACAATGTTAAACTCACTCAAAAGCATTTGCCATTTAGCCAACTTCCCGGTCGGCATTGCTTTCTGGAAAATATACTTTAACGGGTCTATCCTGGAAATAAGGTATGTGGTATAAGAAGACAAATAATGTCTCAACTTTTGAGCGATCCAAGTCAAAGCACAACATGTTCTCTCCAAAAGAGTGTA
>JAJOOF010008255.1:0-22583 GCA_029582545.1 Solanum lignicaule | reverse complement strand
GTCCATTTTTGGATTATGACAACATTAGTCTTACATATATATATATATATATATATATATATATATATGTATGTATGTATGAGTGTCATTATAAGAAAATTGATATATCTATCTATCTATCTATACTACCTTGAAAGAATGAACTCCCTAACTTGAATATTAAATTACTTTAATACCCCCAACTTAAAACACTCAATTTAGTATATATTCTATATTTAATAGTATATTTATTTACGCTATATTATATTAAAAGTAGGTACCTTTTCACATTGACGGGTAATGACTTTTCGAAGGGTTGTGACTTTTTTTTTATAGAGTTGTGATTTTTTCGATGAGTTATGACATTTCCAAAAAGTTGTGATTTTTCTGAAGGGCTGTGACTTATCTGAAAAGACACGATAAACACTTTTTCATACTATCCTTTGTTGTCTATAAATTGACGGGGTTTCTCACACTTTTAAACTATGAATTTTGTAATTTTTTTATTCTTCTTCTTAAAATAAGGAAGATTGTGAGAGTTGTTCAATTATGCAATTGTAATATTTTTGTGAGTAAATTAGATAGATCAACAAAAATTGATGCAACAAGGAGAATGAAATAACTCAACTTTAAACGAGAAGAGTATCTTGATAATTAATGTGTACTCATTTTTATAGCCATAAAATATACTTTTGCAACAACTTTTACTTGACAAGAAGTTCAATAATTTTCCATTGCACAAACTACAACTTGGTGTTCAAAATCTGACAAGTCTCAAACTGCTGGAGAAAACATATTTGATCAAAAACCTGTTTGAAGAGTCCAAACTACATTTAGTAAGTATTCTTTCGTTTTCAATTTATTTATTGTACTTTTATTTTTATTCAGTTTAATATAAAATGTTCTTTTTTCTTGGGGATCTTTAAGACCACAAAGTTAAAAGACATTTTTATATATTCTACATATGATCCTTAAATTAAAAGTTTTCTTTATTTTTTAATATTTCATATCAAATTAAAATTAGACCAATCTATATCTAATCTTTTTTTTATCTATCTATACTACCTTAAAAGAATGAACTACTTAACTTAAATGTTACATTATTATAATACCTCAAACTAAAACACCAGATGTAGTATATCTTTTATATTTTATATTGTATTATATTTATTTATGTGTATTATATTATATTATATTATATTAAAGGCAGACACATTTTCACATTGAAGGATTGTGATATTTTCGAAGAGTTATAACTTTTCCAATGAGTTGTGACCTTTTAGAAGGGTTGTAACTTTTCTATAGGGTTGCGACTTTTCAGAAGAGTCGTGAGTTTTCCAAAGGGTTGCGATTTTTTCGAAGAGTTATGACTTTTCCGATGAGCTGTGACCTTTCTGAAAGCTTGTGACTTTTCTAAAGGGTTGCGACTTCTTTTTTATAAGGCACAATAATCAGTTTTTCATACACTATCCTTTGTTGGCTATAAAAAGAGGGGCTTCCTCAAATTTTCAAACTACATTTAAAAAAATAGTCATTATTCTTCTTCTTAAAACGCCCTATTTAGTATATCTTCTGTATATTTATGATAAGAAACAATATGCACATACTAATATTATACATTTTTAACTATAAATGGAGGGGTTTCCTCACATTTTTAAACTACACCATTTTTTGTGTTTTCTATCTTTCTCTTCTTAAAACCACAAGTTTGATTTACAGACGTTGACAATCTCAAAGTTCAATGAAATTAGAACACTCCCTAACATGAATGTTAAATTAATCTAATACCCCAACTAAAAACATCCAATTTAGTATATCTTGTATATTTTATATCAATATTTATTTATATTATATTATATTAAAAGTAAGAACACCAACAATACAATAATAACAAAGTAATGCACTATGGGAAAGGGAGGAGAAATTATATTTAAGAGGTGTAACTAAGAGATTTTAAGAGTGACTAATTTTTTATTTAATAATATTCACATTAATTTTAAAAATAGTGTGGTACATGGTTTGATATTCACGTGCAACACACGTGCATCAAAACTAGTAATAATTAAAAACTTACCAAATATAAAATGTGATTTTTTTTCTTCAGACAAGCTAAAGAGAAAAGTGAGATACATGAATTGAAATAGAAGGAACATTACGATTTAATTTGAGTCGATTTCTAATTAAAATCAAAATGAATCAATTTAATTGGTTTTAAAATTATTAAAATAGAAATAATAATTGGCATTCATCGGCTACAATGCAGTCCTATGAATCACACAACTCATGACTCATGTTGAATTGTTGATCATGACTACTTCAATTTTGCTTTTCAATTGATTAAGTATTCGTTCTTTATCTCTGTAACATTGTATTTTATTTTGTGTACAATTGAATCAAAACCTCTTGTTCTCCAAATTTTAATAATAAATTTAAATATTTTTTTAGGGTATAACCATCAATAGAGATAAGTTAAATCTACTTGAATCAAAATCAGGAATACTTCACTTCAAAACTGATAGCACAAATACAAACAAAAAATTTGACCAAAAAAATATATGATACTTAAAATTCAAATCAAACTAAATTAGAAAAAGTATTGATTTAGTTATATTTTTAATTTAAATAAATTTTTGATCAAATCATGAACAATCCCACTTGTGATATGTTTGGCAGAAAATTAATGCCCTTCATATCTTGAGATTTATCATGGCTAGTAATTTTTAAAAAATAATTAAATTGCTCTGATAAATTAACTACATTAAAAATGAAGCATAAATTAAAATTCAATTTTATTAAAAAAGTTAATTTCAATAGTCAAAGTAAGCTAATAGAATTTGACTTTATTTCACAATTGCATAAAAGGAAAATAATTTAAAAGATATCAACTTAAATTTTAATTTGCTTACCATTATTTCATTAAAATAATGGTAACACAATCTTCTTGATTTTTACTGTAAATGCAAAAGAGGCATAACTAAAATACTTCATTCTATAAGAATGGCTCATCCATCAAGCCACACTTCACACAAAAGATAAAGAAAAAATGAAACTCATGAGAGCATTGACAGTGATTTTTTTCGTTGCTTTCTTTTTTATGGCCCATTCACGTGGAGATCTGATAAATGACTTTTGTAAAAAGTCCACTAACTATAAATTATGTGTTGATTCTCTCAGAGCGGATCCTAGAAGTTCTTCTGCTGCTGATAAGAAAGGTTTGACACTTATCATGCTACAATTGTCTTTAGCCAAGGCTAATGACATTTATCATCAAGCTCTAATTTTATTGAAGCAACCGATGGAGCCAATTCTCAAGCAATGTATTCAGATTTGTCGAGATAATTATGCTTTAGCTGTGTTCGATCTTAAAGATTCAATTAAATATTTAGATGAAACTAATCTCCATATAGCAAAAACTGATGTAAATTCTGTCATATCTTTTTCAGTCACTTGTGAAGAGTCTTTCACTGAATGGCATCCAATTCGAAAGGACCCATTCAAAAAAAAGAGTGACACTTTTTTTAATTTTAATGTTTTAATAGTGAGTTTGTTAGACCTTCTGTGAACTCATATATTAAACAATGAATTATAAAATTTAAAATAGTTTTTCTTTTTGAGATGTTGTTATTATTGCTTATTTAGTTTGAAAACCTTTTCTCTTTTTGTAAATTCATTTATTAATCAATTATTTGTTGGTAATGCTATCTACATCTTAATTAATTTTTTGGATAGTTATCACTTTCCACCAACAACAGTTATCATATAGTTTCGCTCATTGAGCTTAGAATATATAAAAAGAAACCATCTAGTATTGTTATTTTGTTAAAAATTAAATTTAAAAATTTATGATTGAACACTCATTTTATTAATCAGTAAACCACACTCTTGAATACAATTTATAGAATATACTAGCTACAAATTTGAAAATTGTTATTATAAATTTGCGAGTCATTAATTAAGAAAGATACCTTACCTCCTTTTTTTTTTCTTGGTTACTCACCCGGTGTATAATTGAAGAAGTTTATTTCTTTTATTTTAAATATGTTTTTAAGTTATAATTTGGCATCTAAGAGTGATGTTCATATAATTACCAACAAAGGTTGTAATTGTAACATCTCGTACTTCGCAAAGCCAACTAGAGATTCGTTCAAGTTAAACTTCAGTTTTTAGTTTTGGGTCAACTTCAAATGGCCATAACTTTAAGCACATAAAGAGTTAGGTTGCCCATGAGGTATCAAATCGAAGGTCTTTGAGTCCTCTTTACAACGCCACCGAGTTTGCTAAATTACAAGCTTGAATTAAGGAGTTATGCCCGTTCAAGTGCAGCCTCTCTAGTTAATGCATTTCATCCGTTTTAAAGAGGGGTATTTTGGTCTTTTCCCTACCCCACTTGGTCAAAAACGTTTTTCTCACCCAAATAGGGGTCTAACCTGATTGTGATCAGTTTTCATTCATTCCTAAACGCTTAGAAAGTTAGGGCAAAGTTCAATAGGAGAACAGAGAAGTCTTAAGAGTTCATCAAGAAATTTGGGGAAATCGCCAAGAACTTAGTTCTTTTGAGGTATGCAAGCTTACATAGTGTTGGGTTTTTTCGCCCTCACACCAATCATGTAAAGTTTTACTGTAAAACCTCAGATTTGAGAAAATGGGAAAAAATTGGAGCTTTCCAGACCTGGTGCAAGAACAGCGGAAGCCACCGACGGTCTGTACGTGGTCTGACACATGATCTGTACGTGGGGTCCATTGTTGAGCACCAAATATTTATGGTCTCAAATCCCACCCACGGTCGACCAGTACGGTCTGTGGTTGGACCTACAGGCCATAGGTCTGACCATAGGTGAGGGTCAGTAGCCAGTTAGAGGGAAATTGTTGTTGGGTCAACTTCTTATGGTCATCACTCTTAGAACAAACGTAACTAGGTGGCCCATGACCTACCAAGTGATAGATATTTGAATCCTCTCTCCAACGCCAACGAGTTTGCTAAAGTCCCATCTCCGGTAAAAAGTTATGCTCTTTTTGGTGAAGAACTCAGGGTCAGGCAGATCATGAACAATGAACCAATAAACGATGGCTGGTAGGTCAAACGACGGACCGTCGTTCCCTCCATGGATGGGCTTCGCTAGAATTAAGTCTGGATCATTTTGGTTCTTTCCCCTATGCTTTAGGTACTTAAACTATGTCTTTTGATCCCTAAACTATGTAGTTTTGGTTGGTTTAAGCCTAGTAACTTAGTCAGATCTTTCCCTAAGCGATTCATTCACTAAAATTTCATCAAATTTAGAATAAAAGAGGAGAAAAGAGGCGACCCAAACCCTTCCAAGAACACAACAAGTTTTCTTCAGTTCCAGCCCCGAAATCGAAAGATTTCTCCGTGAATTTCGTCACCAGGTATGTGATATTTCACTAGTAGATTCCTTTCTTCCACTAGGTCTCTAGAATTCAGTCAGATTCTTGATTCCCTTTATCTTGTTTAGACCTAGAGTTTCTAGAACTTTATATGATTCTTGCAATTTAGCTGTTGTAGTATCCTTAATTAGATTATCATGGTTTCGTAACACTGTTGCCTAGTTCCTTCCATGAAATTCAGAACCCTAGTTGTGTAGATTCGTTTAGTTAATGAATTACACTAGCCAGGTCAGATAAACAGATATACATGCTCCAGTTAAGAATGTTTCATTGTCAGTATTTAAATGTTGCATTCTTAGATCTGCATGTCAAAACATTTGTCACGACCCGAGTCTACACCCTGGACGTGGGCGGCACTCAACAACCATTGCTGGTCCCCAAGCGAATCCTCATCCTGGCTGACTACAAGCGAAAGATTAACTTAAGCATGCAAAAGCTTAAAACTGAATAAAATTCAATAAACTCAACCTTTCAAAACTTTAACTTAAATGAACAACTTAGAATAAAAATAATATATTCAACTCACCATAAAATAGGCAACTTAAGTCTTTAAAACATTTAATAAAATAAATGAATAATACAAACTTCTCAACTATACTGACTATATATGAAGCCTCTAACTGATAAAGATGGAAGTCGAGACAAGACCCACGACATTTGGA
Organism: Solanum lignicaule; assembly: GCA_029582545.1. Lineage (NCBI taxonomy): Eukaryota > Viridiplantae > Streptophyta > Magnoliopsida > Solanales > Solanaceae > Solanum > Solanum lignicaule. The sequence continues at coordinate 16,539 of JAJOOF010008255.1, read as the reverse complement.
CTAAACTGAAAAGTAAATGAAATCCTCCGGAAACAAAGAGGCTCACCATAGCTAACTCAAACTCCTGGATGTATCAACGAATCTTCTGTTGATGATCCCGAATACCTGTGTCTGCATCATGAAAAGATGCAGGCCAAATGGCTTAGTATGTGGAATGTACGAGCATGTAAAGGGGATTCTAAAACATAAACATAAGCTTGAAACTTGATAAAAACGAACATACTTACCTCTTTTCAAACTTACTCAACTCAAGGATACTCAAAACTACTCAACTCAAAAGTACTCTCAAGGATAAGATACTCAACTCAGAGATTAGATACACAACTCAAAGATATGATATTCGACTCTGGGTACTCAACTCTAGATACTCAACTCAATATAAAGCAACAATACACATGCAATATATGGAAAGCTTTATAAAACAATAAAAACAACTTAGTTCGTTAAAGAAAATGCAATAACAAACTCAACTTTACTTATATAATAAAATAATATAGTTTTTGTGGGAGATTCTCTAACCGACAACCACCACTATGAGCCTAAGTGGTGATACATCGTTCTTACCATCATGCTGCAGACTGTCCTATACTTTGCCGTCATATAGAACTACTTAACTTAGTGGATCCACTAGCTTAACTTATGTGATCATCTAAAAAGCATGACCTATTAATACCCATGATGGCTACATGGTTTATAGAGACTTGAGTTAATATGAACTCGCATCCCCATATCGGTGCTCAATACTACTCCCGAAAATATACTTAGCTCATATGTTTTAAAACAACTTATTTCTTTGGTTTGAGATAATTACTCAAAACTTAGCTTAAAAGCTCTCTTGGAATCGATGTTCCCTTTCTTGCTCAAAACTCTTTTAGAAATCCCAGTTTCCTCTCATCTTAAATGTGAAAACATTTACTCTTGGGAATACTTAGTTCCCATGTATCATTTTAAAGAAAATGAACTTTACTCTTGCTCTTTACTCAACTTCAAAGCTTAAGTCTTAAAACAAAGTTTAAACATTTGTAAAAGACTTCTTAAAATATGGTTCACGCTGAATTATGGACTTGAACGACTTAATGCAAGGTTTTCAATAACCATAGATAGACTCAAATACTTGGAATTCAAGAACTTCAATGATACTACTAATTTCAAGAATGCTCAACTCAGAGGGTTCATGCGGAATTATGAGCATGAACTACTCAACTCAAGGACTCAAAGATACTTCTCATCTCAAGATTGTTTGACTTATAATATTCATGTGGAATTATGGGCATGAACAATTCAACTCATGGACTTCATGGGTAATAGATAATAGTCCCATGATTAGGATTATAATCTTGGAAGGATTAGGAACTCGATACTCAAGACTTAGAACTTGAAGATACTACTTCTTTCAAAGATACTAAACTGATGGAGTTCATGCGGAAGTTATGGACATGAACGACTTGACTCAAGGGTCAAAATATCAATAAAGAACTCAGGTATACGACTCTTCTCATTCTCTTACTTACTTCCTCAAAACGTAGTTTAAATCAACAGTTAATCTCAAAGGGTTCACAATCGAACTCAAATGCTTTCTTGAACTCTACCCTTAACTCTCTCTTGAATGTGAATTATGAATTCAAGAGTTATGGTTCATGATATGAAAGATATAGATGATAGTGTAGACTCATGAATACATTCTCCTCACTCTCATGCTCACTTACTTGAGTCTTGGAACAAGTTACTAGAAGTTGTAGAAGACTCCACAAAAGGACTCAAAGGGACTTTCTTAGAATGCTCGAAAGAATTCTCAAAACTTAACTCTTAACTCTACCTTGAATTTGAATTATGAATTCAAGGTTATGATCATGTTAGGAATGATTTTTAAGTGTTTATAAGTAGCTTAGAGTAGTTAGAATCGAAAAAGAATGAAGGTACCCTTCGAAAGAACTCAAACGGAGCAACCAATTGCAAACTGGACGGGGCAGGCGACCCTGGGGCTATGGGTGGCGCAGAGCACCAGCCCCTAAATTCAGAGCCTACTTTGGGGTGCTCTGTCTGGCGTGACACGCCAGGACCCAACTCAGAAAACCCGACGAATTTCTTTGCTCGTTTTCTCACCCTAACTCACCTAGAATCGAAAGATTTCTTCCCCAATCACTTGTATTCGATTACTTAACATAATTACACTCTAATATACTCAAAACAACACTCAAATAACTAAATTTCATCACAAGAAATCATCAAAACCCTAACACAACAAGATTTAGAATGAACTTCAAGAACATCTATCAAGAACTTAAATCCTTCAACTTTTTGAGAACGAAACTTCGCTGAAAATAACATGTTTGGCGTGTGGGTGAACAAACCCAACACTATGGAAGCTTACATAACTCTTAGGGATCAAACCCATGGCGAAAATTCACAACAACATGCAAGAATCTCGACGAACGCTTGATCCTCTCCTCTTTTCTCCTCTTTTCTCTTCTTTTCTCTTCTTGAACTCTCAACTAAAACTCTAGGCATATTTTAGGATTATAAAAGTGAACCTAATAGTATTAGACCCCTCAAAATTACTAAAAATGAATTAAATCTGATTTGGTAAGGAAAAGACCTAAATACCCCTTACTATTTTCGGTTAACTTTCCTTATTTGGACAGCCTGACTTCAAAAGGGGATATCTCACTCATCCGAACTCGAAACTTAGCAAACTCAGTGGCGTTGGAAAGATAATTCAAAGATATTTCCTACGGTATCTGGTAGCACACCTAACTCATCCTGATATAGGCTTTATGGGCGTTTGAAGTCAACCTAAAACTCATACTTAGCTTAACTTGCAAAAGTTCAGATTTTGCTATTTCCAATTTAGTTCTTTTTCGAACTCAAAGTGCTATATCTAGTGACCTGACCTTGATACTTAAGAAATTTTTAATTTCTTGGCAAAATCTCACTCACTATGAAGAACGGTTAGAGTCTTAGTTCAAATTTTTTTCTGGGGTGTTACAACATTGAGCTATCCAGTATTTCAGTTATGTTGTTTATACACATTCGAGTTAGGAGTAGGCTTAGACCGAGTTGGACTAGGGTTCAACGTACCCTCATAGTCCCAGAACTACGTACCCCTGTAGGCTTATAAGTCTCCTCTGTTTGGCATCAAATTTAGTGATCACGCCAGTCAAGTCTTTATACCCCTGACAAAGGTATATTGGGTCCTCTCGATGGGGTGAATACATCTGACGCCACGTTTAGCTCACGTGGTTTTATGTCGGTTAATAGTAGCTCCCATAGTTAGACTCTAGTGCATTCGACCAGGTTTTTAGTTATATTTCAGCATTCAATCTCAGTATGTCATGTTCAAAATTAGTACTTGGTCATTACATTTAGTTCAGTCTTCAGAATATTCCAGCATTTACATTCAGTTGAGATTATGTTATTGCATAGTATGCTTTTTTCGGTTATGTATTTTATTTAGCTATACTTTATATCCTGCATGCTCAGTGCATTGCAAGTACTAACGCATACTCTACGCTACATCCTATCATGATGTAGGTTCAGGTACTCAGCATCCAGATCACGCATAGATCGGTTCCCGATCCGCATTTCAGTAGCTTCAGTGGTGAGTCCTCATACTTTGACAACAATAGACATGTTTTCTAGATTTAGTATTTTATTTCAGTTTCAGTTTTACTAGAGTTAGCTGGGGGCATGTCCTAGCAATTCTAGTCATTAGAGGCTTTTTCAGACATAGTATTAGATTCAGCTTTAGTTTTGAGCTTGATCTTCCAGTTGTTATTAAACTCATAGTCTTTTATATAGTCAAATTAGTATTAGGTATTCCCCACTTTCAGTTAATTATGGTTTTAAGCTTCAGCATAGTATATTTTATTCAATAATCTTTTACTATGCTTATGATATGCCAGCTCAGGGTTAGCTTGGGGTCACTCGTGATCCTAAGTCTCGTGTTTACGTCAAGTGGGTAGCCTCGGGGCATGACATTACCCATGAATTCATTCTTGAAGTTGATTGATTGATTCTTGAGTTTTAGCTAACAATAGAGGTCTTTGAGTTCTTGAAGTGAGGGTTTTGCGAATGAGTTGAGTCTCTTGACAGATTTTTTTTTGTGGGTTTCATTGAAAATGTATTGGTTTTATGAAATTTTATGAATTTGGGGAATGTAATTGTATTTGGTATGAATTGTATTGAGTTTGGGAAAGGAAGAAAAGAACGGCCAAATAATTGAGCCCAAGGCCACGTCGCGGAGATGTTTTAAATTTCCACCTACAGATGATCACCCCTCTTCATGTCACAGAGAGGATACGAAATCCTCTGTATAAAAAATCTTTTCTCGACCAAAAATAAAATTCCTTCTCTGCGTCGCACTAGTGCCTCTTCAAATCATATTTTTGCTCTCTTATTATTACTAACTATCTAAGCCTTCATCAATCACAGAGAGATCCTATATCCTAATCATAGCTCTTAAATTCACATTTCAAAGCAACGTAAAGTTAAGAGAAAAGTTCAAGAAAGTCCTATCAAATCATTTTGAGAAGTCTTTTGCAATTATCTCAATTTGTTTTTAAGACTCGATTAAATGAGTATGAGGATGAGGAGAATTGAGTTTCATTTTTCAAAATGAGTATAAGGGAACTAAGTATTTCCCAAGTATGTAATAATTTTACACTTAAAAGAGAGAAACACTGATTTCTAAATGAGTTTATGAGGAGTCTTAAGCATTACCTCTTTTAAGAGGATATTTTGAGTAATTATCTCAACTTGAGGAAGAGTTAAGTTTTAAAACATCTGAGCATGAGTTATATATAATTGGGAGTAATATTGAGCACCGATATGGGGATGAGTTTAGACAACTCAAAATTCTCATAACCCACGAGCCGTGGGTGGACTCATGTCCTGTAGGTAGGGGTCGTGAGTCGAGGCTAGGCCTCCCCCAAATCTCCAAGTTTTAGTACCAAACCACACCCATGCAGTACGCTCTATAGACCCACTCACGCCCTGTAGGTGGGGTTTGATGAGTGAGGCCTGCACGTTGGCCAAGATGACAAGCCACAGACCCAACCCATGAGTGACCAGTACGGTCCGTGGGTCCATCCACGCCCCGTGGGTGGATGGGTCGTGGATGGGGTCTGAAAAGCTGTCATAAGCTTGGCCAAAGGTGGGGTATTTAAGGTAAATTATATTTTTATTATTCAAGGGTGGGGATGGTTTATATTAGTTATTTATTCATATATAAGTATTTATTAACTATTAACTACCTATTTAACTCCTCATAACTCACAAGACTCAAACTAGAAACTACCTCTCCTCTCCGAAAATTCTCTCTCTAAGACTCCATTGATGAGCAAGAACAAGGTCAAGCTAGGGGTTCAAGAAACAGCCTTTCTCCTCCAATTTCGTGTGGAATTCAACCTAAGGTATGGATGCTTTTCATCTTTGGGTAGCTATCACCCAAAGAGCCCCTTCAAACTATGTTTTTAAGATTCCAAATTCTCCAAACCTAGGGTTTTCAATCTATGTCATGGGTCTTCTTCCAAAAGATTTTCCATTTTTTAATTATGGTCTATTATGGTTGATTATGATGATTTATGGTTTGAATGTTGGAGTATTGTTGAATTATGATGAAAATCTCCCTTGGACCCATGATTCCCCCTACTTCCTAAATTGTGAACTATGGTATGGCTTGATTGATGATGGGAGCTTGGTAATTGATTATGTTTACATTGATTAAGTTGTTGAATCATGATTCCCTCTATCTAAAGTGGTAATTCTATTATTTCGGGTTGATCTTGATTCATAGCCTTGAAGGGCAACTTGTTAAGGTTTTTACATATTGATGAGGATTGTATATGAACTTGTGATTCGCTTAGATAGTGATGATCCTATGACTATTGTGTAATTATGGTATTGATGCATGATCCTTCTTACCTATACCCTTACACTTGATTATGCATGAAGTATGTATGTATGTTTATGATAAGCTTGTTGTGTTGATTGAAAGGCCATTCTCATGAACACACTATGAATATGATGTGAAAGGTTTACTCACATGTTGATGATTCTAAGGTTGAAACGACATTCTCACCTAATGAATCCATGAGCTATTATGATACCATTTTGACTTGAATACTTAAGTGCACTCTTTCATGAACATGAACTTAAGTAAAGACTTAATGTGACTTTTAAAGGGAATTATGTTTAGCACCGAGTAGATACAAAAATGAAATGGAAGTTTTTACGTTAGAAAGTTCGGCTTCCCAATGTAAGTTATCTCATGAGATGGAAACCTTTTACGTTAGTATTCCAAGTTACTAGTAGCAATCTCTTTTTCCTATAACTATGTGCCCACATAGGTCTTTAGCTAGTGGATCCACCTAAAAGGTAAATATGTTAGTTCTACATTAGGCAAGTAGGACACCTCTTTTCGATGTGCGGTAGAACACCGGATACCATGTAGCTCACATGGCCTATGTCGGTTAATGCTAATCTCCCTATATGATATGAACATGAACTATGATAAGAACACGGACTTTAATTATGACTTCTTAAGAGGTACTACTTAGTATGAGTGGGGGTATGGTACTCCACTTGTGCATTGCACAAGTAGACTGTGAGAGGGGTTATGATGAGATTCAATTATGTTATGAAGACTTATGGATTATGTATGTAAGATATGTTTGGATGTTAAGGTTGACTTTACTTGTTGCAAGTTATGAACATGAATAACTCCTTACTTATGTATGTTGGCTAAGGATGAGGCAAAAAAGTAAGATATGTATGTTGTTGGTGACCTAAATGTGATACTTAGGATTTGGTAGGGTTATGGGATCTTACCTTTGCATTGCACTAGTATGGCCTTGGGTTACTTATATGTTGGTTTGACTTATGTTTCTTCATAAATGTGCATAATGGCTTTCAAACTTGATAAACGCATGATTTCAACTAAATGTCCCTTTTATGCATGTTTCAAGGATTTTTATGCATGGCTTCCATACTTAGTACATTATTTGTGCTAACCCATACTTTTACATTTACTATGAGTGTAGGTTCCGGTCGTTGAGACGTATTTCTTCTTTCAAGTGAAGCTTGGGTTGACTATTCCCTAGGCTTGATGAGTCCTCATGGTTCGAGGACAAGATGTTATTCTTTCTAGCTTTGTACTTTCTATTTTCGAGACTTTATTGATGTAAAGGGCTTTGACCCTAATTGTATTCTCTATTGTTCTAGATGGTGAATGAGACAAGGTCTAGATTCTTATATTCGTTTATGAAAAAGAAGTTGACTTCGATTGTAAAAGTTTTAAATTTTCCACATCCTTTCTATGACTTTATGTGTACGATTATGCTAAGGGCTTGTATGAGACCCCTTCGGTCAAGTACGTCATGTTACGTCTAGGGGGTACCCCTGGGTCGTGACAACCCCGACAAGGTATATGACAGTTCTGGCAGCGTGGGTAAGACGTTGTATCATCACATATCTCATAGTGATGGTTGTCGGTTAGAGAATCTCCTAAATAAGAGCAAAGAGTTTATTATTGTATTTTTATACATATTTAGTTGATACTTACTGTTTTAAAAGTTTTATACATTACACTTTATTATCAATGCTTTGATATTGAGTTGAGTTGTGTTGAGTTAAGGTGAGTATGCCTTCCCTTTCTATTTGTTCAGCTATATATGCATGTTTCAGTTTTTCCCTTACAGGCTCGTACATTCAATGTACTGACGTCATTCAACTTGCATCTTTTCATGATGCAGATACAAGTATTTTGGGTCATCAACAAGCGCTCTGTTGATACCACTTGTATTCTAGATAGTTTGGTGAGCAGGCATACATTTAGAATAAATAAAAAATAAGAAGCAATATAACAAAAAATATATTGTACCACATCATCCCCACAAAATAATATTATGTACTACAAAAGTTATATCTAAACAAAAATTATGTTGTATTCCACACAATCAGCTGCAAAGATACTATTATGAACTACTAACTTTGTATCCACTTCCGAGGATGAATACAATTTGATGACATAAATACAAAACTAATATGTATACAAATAGAAGAAATACATAAATATGTTGTATCCAACAGAATCCCAACAAAATGATATTATGAACTACAGAAGTTGTATCTAATTCATAGTATGAAAATAAAATGAAGATAAATTTATAAAATTTGATGGCATACAGTTAGAATGAATACAAAATTTATGTATAAAACCAACGAAAAACCGTGATCAATACACTTTAGTTTAGTTATGAGTTGTATCCAAACATAAGTAAAAAAAATTTACAGAAGGGAATACTTATTATATTTCCAGATTATTTAAATTTGAAAGGGAACAAGGGAATACATATGCACATAAAGACGAAGAGCCTATTGTTTCCTTTTCTTTTCATTGTTTGTGTCCTTGCTCTTGATGATGTTTATATTCTGTAATTGAGGAAGGTTTTGCATACGGATAAGGTCATGTAGATGCTTAGATCTGCTTTCTTCCAACTTTCTAGCTGTCGATCCTACATTATCGACTTGTCATTGAGTGATACAAAGATCAAAAGACGAAAAATCGCTAAAAAGTCGATCATTACATGATATACTTCTTGGAGTCCTCTTTGAGTCCGTCATTAAAGAGGAATTTTGAGTTTTTCCATATCAAAAACCCTAATCAAAAACAGAGAATTTACTAAGCAATTATACATACAAATATATTGAAAGGTTTAAACAGATGCAAATCAGTAAAATACATAAAAATCGAAAAAAGATACATACCTAAAATTAATGAGATTGTTGTGAATATTTTTTGGGAGATTTTTATCAATTTATGAAAATAATCGAAAAAACGTCACATATAAAAGAGAGAAATGGGGGAATGAAAATTGAAGAACAATAGAGGAAGGGAATTGGATGAGTGAGAATTTTTTTTGTTTTGAGATAATTATAAATTGGAGAGAGAACGTTTGCTTGGCTGAAAGGTATTGTTGCAATATTTTTGCAAGATGTGGGCCTTAAAGGAAAATAAGGAATTAGAATTGGATGAATTTAATTTGCTATAAAACTAAAATATTGACCTTTTTAATAATTATTTTAAAGTTTAGCTGTTTTAAATAAATATGTTAGAGATTTTGACTAGTTAGCTAATTTTCCCTTAAATTAATTGGGTGGGTCAGGTTTCAATTCAATGCAGGAAAGTATATTCATTAAGTTAATTGGGTGGGTCAGGTTTAATTAAATGGGTCGGATAGAGTATTAAATCTGAAGTAAATTTAAAATTATAACAAAAATATATCCATGTAGGGGTCATGTAGATGCCACATAGGATAACAAAAATGGTGACATGATACTTAACTGTTCAAGGGCACATATGTGCCTAAAGTTAGATCGTAATGGTAGATATGTCAAAAAAAAATATGACGAAGGATAAATGTAACCGTTTACTAAAAGTACAAATGTAAATATGACTTTTTCCACTAGTTAAATTGACATATTTCAAGTGTTTTGAATTAAAATAATTTTTCGATTATTTGGGTTGGATGTAAAAAAAATATATATATTATTAATTACTTTTTTTTAAAGTCAAATTAATAACAAAAATAGTCATAAGTAAATTCCTTAAATTATGACTTATGCACATATAATCATAAGTCATAAGCTTATTTAACGAACAAAAAAGGAGAATACATAAATTATATAAAATAATATTAGAAATCAATTTTTTTTTAATCTCAATTTATATGGCGTCTTATAAAATAACTTAATTTTGAAACTTTTGATTTTTATATCTAATAATCATAACTTTGTTGTCATACAAATATTTGAAATAACTTTGACATGATTTTTTAAAGAAAAACAATTACAATTTCTTATGCAATCTAGAGTATTTCAATATGATACATTTAGTTTATAAATTATTAGAGATTTAACATTTAGGTAATACTCCTAAAGTAGCTCATTATGAATAGATTTAGAAGAAAGTATAACATATAATTTCATTTGGACTTGTTAAGAAACTGATTGAAGTGGACCCTACATAGTCATTTTAGTTTCAATTAAATGCTGCAATGGAATGTCTGGACCTTGAAAATTGATGTGACCTATGATAGTTGTCTGATAACTCACTCTCATTAAATAAAAAAATAAATTGATGTATTTAATATAGTATAACACTCAAATTTATTCCTAGTGTTGCACTTTGTAAATGTGTTATTGAGTAGCAGAGAGTAGAGACTATTTCGTCCACATAGTTTTCTCCTGGTCCTTATTGTTACTTTTTATAATTCGTCTGTACAGTTTGTTATTTTTATAAATAATACTTATAGAATTAATTATTAAAAAAGAATCATCTTTTCAATTTTATATATAATTTTAATTTAATTGTAACATCTCGCAATTTGAAATAACTAGGAAGAAGCTAATAATTGAAAATAGTCATTTTCGGAAATAATGAAAAATCTGGAAATTTGTTTGAGTTAGGAAAAGTGAGTTTTTGGTCGACTTCAAATGGCCGTAACTCCTAGCTCAGAATGAGTTAGGTGTATTTCAAGATATGGTTGGAAATCTCTTGGAATAATCTTTCCAACGCCGCTGAGTTTGTGTGATTCCGAGTTCATATGAGTGAGTTATGCCCTTTGGAAGTTGGGCTGTTCAAATAAGGAAATGTCCAATCCGGATTTTTGAAGGGTATTTCAGTCCTTTCCTTATCCAATTAATTAAATTCGTTTTAGTGAATTAATTAAGGGTCTAAACTGAACTTGGTCAGTTTTACACTTTTGGAAAAGAGTTAGGGTTTTAGAGAAGAGGAAAGAAGAGGAGACAAGAGAAGGAGAAGCAAGGAAATCGTCAAGTTTAGCTTGTGGATTTGTCGGGGGTGATCCCTACAAGGTATGTGAGATCACATAGCGTTGGGTTAGTTCAGTCACGTGCCAAGCATGTTTAATTCAGCGTATTTTCGTCCTAAAAAGATTGAGAATTTGATGTTCTTGAATTGATTTCGTTCTTGAATACGAGTTGAGATTAAGGAGTTTCTTGCTATTAAAGTGTTGATTCCTTGAGTTGTATGAGTTAGATTTTGTGTATGTGCCTTGGGTATCTGATTCTAAAGTGAATTTGAGAAAAAGAATCGATTAAAATCGATTTAAGATTAGAAAATGAGACCAAAAGTTCGTCAGATTTTTGCCTAAGGAACAGGTGGCGCAACGCGCCCCCATATCGCTCGGAAGGTTTGGGCGGCGCGCTAGCAGTGCGCCAGATTTGAGCCCCAGTAAGTTGGAGCTGGCGCGACGCTCCCAGGATGCGCCCAAATTGTCGTTTTTCACCAGTTTTTGTCATTTAGCCTATTTAAGTCCTTCTAAAGTGTACTAACACTTTCCATTGATTCTTACTACTCTAAGTGACTTCTAAACATCTAGAAATCATCCAGAAACATGAATCATAACCTTGAATCCATAAATTCAAATTCAAGGAAAGTCAAGAGCCAAGTCTAGGAAGTTCTTAGAGTCTTTTCAAGAAGTCTTTTGCAAATACTTTTAACTTTGCTTTAAGACTTAAAGTTCAAGTTGAGTAAAGAGTAAAGAGTAAAGATTAAGTTCTTTTCTTCAAAAGTATTAGGGGACTATGTATTCCCAAACGGTTTAAAATGTTTTCACATTTAAACAAGAAAGGAAACCTCAATTTCCAAAGAGCCTTCGGGCTAGTTTTCAGAAAAGAGTAATCGCTTTCTAAATGAAGCAAGAGAGGAAACTTTGATTTCCAAGATAGCCTTTGAGCTAAGTTTTTGAGCACTAATCTCAAATCAAAGAAAGAAGTATATTTTTAAACATAAGAGCTAATATTATATTTTTGGGAGTAGTATTGAGCACCGATATGGGGGAGAGTTCAGACAACTCACAGCCCCCCATAAACCATGTAGCCATCATGGGTAGAAAATGGTCATACTTTTTAGATGAACCCTTAATGTTTTTTAGCATAGACTAGTGGATCCACTTAGTAGTCCAGGTTCTATACCCCCGGCAAGGTATAGGATGGCCTTGGCAGCGTGGGGTCAAGAAACGATGTATCATCACTATGGTTCTTAAGTGATGGTTGTCGGTTAGAGAAACTCCCACAGCAGTATTTTGTATTTTTATATACATCAGAAATATTTGTATTTTCATATGCAAACAGAGTTCATATTGTATCTTTGCATACATACAGAGTTATTAATGTATTTCTAAATACACAGAGTTGACATCATGTCTTAAACAGCTTTTCCTTATATTGCACTTGTTTTTAAACTGCTTTATATTGAAATGAGTTCAGTAAGTTGAGTTAAGTTATTCAGGAGTTGAGTAAAGCCAAGGTAAGTGTTTCTTTCAGATCCTTTTCAAGCTTAAGTTATGTTTAGCATTCCAACTCGCATACTCGTACATACAATGTACTGATGCCAGTTGGCCTGCATCTTATTATGATGCAGACGCAGGTAGCCAGGATCAGCATCCAGCGCATCGTTGATCCAGTTGAGCTTCAGAGTTGTTGGTGAGCCTCGTTGCATTCCAGAGGATCCCCCTTTTTCTTGACTTTATCATTTTAGCACATTAGGATGTGGTGGGCCTGTCCCGACATCCATCTCAGTTGTTTTAGAGGCTTCATAGATAGTCAATCAGATGTTAGTTCATTCGTCATCATTTTGTTATTGGCTTATGTTCAGATTTGAGTTGCCATTTTGGCTAAGCTAAATGTTTATTTTTTAAAAACATTATGAGTTTAGTTTGAGACATGTTGAGTTATCTTGTATTTGGATTCCCTTTCTTATGTCTATGTCTTCCGCTGAGTAAGTAAGCCAGGCCAAGGGTTCGCTTGGGGCCAACAATGGTTCTCGAGTGCCGGCCACGTCCAGGGTGTAGGCTTGGGGCGTGATATTAATAGCATAAGATGATTTTAGTAATTGGTACAACTAAAAAAAGAATTAGAAAAATTATCAAATTGAATTTTAATGTTAATTAATTATAAAATTTTACATTATAGATGTTCATATTAATTATATTTCTAAATTGTTTTTGTCACCTCAACACCTAAAGCTATATTTGTTTTACTTTAAACTAGTTAAGAAATGTAATAGATTCAGGAAAGAAATGGTGTGTAATTGAGGATGAGTTTTTCACGACCCGATCTACACCCTGGGCATGGTCGGCACTCGAGAACCATTATTGGTCCCCAAGTGAACCCTCATCCTGGCTGACTACAAGCGGAAGATTAACTCAAGCATACAAAAGCTTAAAACAGAATAAAATTCATTGAAACTAAAATACATAGCTTTAACTCAAATGAAAAACTCTGAATAAAATAATATATTCAACTCGCCATAAAATAGGCAACTTAAGTCTTTAAAACATTTAACAAGATAAATGAAACAGACTTCAAATGAAAAATTCTGAATAAAATAATATATTCAAGTCGCAATAAAATAGGCAACGTAAGTCTTTAAAACATTTAACAAGATAAATGAAACATACTTCTAAAACTCTATTGTCTATCTATGAAGCCTCTAAATGACAAAGATGGAAGTCGGGACAAGACCCACGACATCCTGACCAAACTTAAAAGTAAATGAAATCCTCCGGAAGCAAAGAGGCTCACCATAGCTAACTCGAACTCCATGTATTATCACCGAAACTCTTGCTGATGATCCTAAATACCTGAATCTGCATCATGAAAGGATGCAGACCAAATGGCTCAGTACGTGGAATATACGAGCATGTAAGGAGAATTCTAAAGCATAACATAAGCTTGAACTTGATAAAAAGGAAACATACTTACCTCTTCTCAAATTTACTCAACTCAAGGATACTCAAAACTTACTCAAACTTACTCAACTCAGAAGTACTTAAGGATAAGATACTCGACTCAGTAATAAGGTTCTCAACTAAAGAATTTCAACTCGAAAGACTCAACTCATGATACTTAAGGATAAAACAATAGTAAAAGATGCAATATTTATAGAAAGCTATAAAACTATGGATAGCAACTCAATGTATTGAAAAAAATACAATAATACTCAATGTGTATGTAAAAATACAATATAACTTTGTGGGAGTTTCTCTAACCGACAACCACCACTATGAGCCTAAGTGATGATACAACGTCTTTCCCACACTGCCAGAACTGTCTATACTTTGCCGTCATATAGAACGCCTTAACTAAGTGGATCCACTAGTGTATGCTAAAAAGAAGTAAGGATTCATCTAAAAAGTATGATCCATTCTACCCATGATGGCTACATGGTTTATGGAGACTTTGAATTATCTGAACTCAAACTCGTCCCCATATCGGTGCTCAATACTACTCCCAAAATACTCAGCTCATATGTTAAACAAACAAATCTCTTTCTGTGGCTTGAAATAATTACTCAGAATCTTTCTCTAAAAAGAGATGTTACTCAACTGCTCAAAACTTTTTTGGAAATCTCAGTTTCCTTCTTTTTTAAATGTGAAAACATTTACTCTTGGGAATACTTAGTTCCCATATATCATTTGAAGAAAATGAACTTTACTCTACTCTTTACTCAACTCAAAGCTTAAGTCTTAAAACAAAGTTAAAACGTTTGTAAAAGACTTCTCAAAATAAAGTTCATGCCGAATTATGGACATGAACGACTCAATTCAAGGTTTTCAATAACCATAGATAGAACTCAATACTTGGAACTCAAGAACTTCAATGATACTATTCATTTCAAGAATGCTCAACTTAGAGGGTTCATGCGGAATTATGAGCATGAACTATTCAACTCAAGGACTCAAAGATACTTCTCATCTCAAGACTGTTCGACTTATAGGATTCATGCGGAATTATGGGCATGGACAATGCAAATCAAGGACTTCGTGGGTAACATGTAATAGTCCCATGATTAGAAATATAATCTCAAAAGGTATTAGGAATGCAATACTCAAGACTTAGAGCTTGAAGATACTACTCCTCTCAAAGGTACTCAACTGATGGAATTCATGCGGAAGTTATGGGCATGAACGACTCGACTCAAGGGTCAAAATATCAATAAGGAACTCATGTATGCGAATATTCTCATTCTCATCCTTACTTACTCAAAACTGAACTCAAATCGATGATGGATCTCAAAGGATTCACAATTGAACTCAAAGGCTTCCTTGAACTCTACTCTTACTCTCTCTTGAATGTGAATTATGAATTCAATAGTTATGGTTCATGATATAAAGGATCTCGTGATGATAAATTAGATTCATGAATACATTCTCCTCACTCTCATACTCACTTGTTTGAGTCTTGAAACAAGTTACTAGAAGTTGTAGAAGACTCCACAAAAGGACTCAAAAGGAATTTCTTAGAATGTTCGAAAGAATTCTCAAAACTTAACTCTTAACTCTACTTTGAATGTGAATTATGAATTCAAGGTTATGATTTGTGGTAGGAAAGATATCTTCATGTTTAGGAGTGTTTTTACATAGTTAAACATGAGAAATTATCAAGAAATCACTGTCTGGGAGCAAGTCTGCGACGCGGAGATGCATTTAAATATTTGGTCGAGAAATAAATTTTGAGGCAGAACGGTCCGTGACCGCTCTGCGCCGCGAAGAAAATTTTTGTGAAATGGGGAGGCAGGTCCGCGACGCGGACTGGGTTGCCAGATTCACTCGACTTTTTCCTTCTTCGTTTTCTAACCCTAATTCGCCTAAATTCGATTCTTTTGCTTAACTTCTATTTAGATTCAAATACTCAGCACATGTACACTAGAATCTAACTCAAAATAACTTTATAATTCGACGCAATAATCTCAAGAACTCCTAAATCTCAACCCAATTCAAGAACGAAAGTAAATTCAAGAACATCAAACCTTCAACTTTCTAGAACGAATTTAACACTGAAATTAACATGATTGGCGTGTGGGTGAACAAACTCAACACTAAGGAAGCTTACATACCTGAAAGAACTAGGTTCTTGGCGAAATCTTGAATTTCTTGAACGAACGCTTTGATCCTCTCCTCTTTTCTCTTCTGGAACTCTCAACTAAAACCCTAGGCATATATTAGGATTATAAAACTGAACCTAATTAGATTAGACCCTTAAAAACTTACTAAAAATGAATTAATCTGATTGGGTAAGAAAAAGACCAAAATACCCCTTACTATTTTTGGGTAACTTTTCTTAACTGGACAGCTTGACTTCAAAAGGGCATATCTCACTCATCCGACCTCGAAACTTAGCAAACTCGATGTTGTTGGAAAGATAATTCAAAGACCTTTCATTGTCTATCTTGTAGTCCACCTAATTCATCATGTACTAAGAGTTATGGTCGTTTGAAGTTGATCCAAAACTCATAACTTAAGCATAACTTGCAAAATTTCAAATTTCGCTATTTCAATTTAGTTCTTTTTGGAACTCAAGGTGCTACATCTAGTGACCTTAACACTTAAGAAATTTTAAATTCCTTGAAAAAACTTACTCACTACGAAGGATGGTTCGAGTCTTTGCTCAAAAAATTTATGGGGTGTTACAATGATCATAATTTGGGGATACTGATCCATTTATGTATATATA
>JAJOOF010008254.1:0-22373 GCA_029582545.1 Solanum lignicaule | reverse complement strand
GATTTGATTATTATTCCGCTGCTATCCTGTCTGGCATTCTTGTTAGTGCCTTGCCTTTCTAAACAAAGTGGTATCAGAGCATTGGTTATTGATTTATTGTTGATAATAGGCTTGAATGAGGGAGGCAAATATGAGCAAGATGTTTTGTTTGAATGGTAGTAACTATCATATTTGGAGAGGCAAGATGAAAGATCTTCTATTTGTCAAGAAAATGCATTTACCTGTGTTTACCTCTAATAAACCCCAGTCCATGACGGATGAGGAATGGGAATTTGAGCACTTGCAGGTTTGTGGCTATATTAGACAATGGGTTGAAAATAATGTTCGAAATCACATTGTGAATGAGACACATGCCAGAAGTTTGTGGGACAAGCTCGAGACATATTATGCTTCGAAGACTGGCAACAATAAGTTGTTTCTATTGAAACAATTGATGAATATCAGGTATAAAGAGGGCACTCCTATTTCTGATCATATTAATGATTTTCAGGTTGTTCTTGACTAGCTATCTGGAATGAATGTAAAATTCGATGAAGAAATACATGGACTATGGCTTCTTAATACTCTACCAGAATCTTTTGAAACTCTTCGAGTTTCTTTGACTAATTCTGCTCCCAGTGGTGTTGTGACCATGTCATATGCTAAGAGTGGTGTCTTGAATGAAGAGATGAGAAGAAGATCTCAAGGCTCAACTTCTTCTACTTCACACTCCGATGTTTTGGTTACTGAAGATAGGGGGAGAAACAATTTGAGAGGCCAGAATGATAGAGATAAAAGTAGAGGTAAGTCAAAGTCTAAATACAAGAATGTTACATGTGACTATTGCCACAAGAATGGGCATATCAAGAAATTTTGTTTTATGTACAAGAGAGATATGAGACAACAAAACAAAGAAGGTGATAATGAAAATCGTGTTGCTGTTGTTGCTAATGATGATCTTCTTATTTCTTGTGATGAAAATGCTGTTAATCTTGTTCGTGATGAGTCTAGCTGGTTTGTGGATTCTGGTGCTACTTCTCATGTCACGCCCAAGAAGGAATTATTTTCTTCTTATACTCCAGGTAATTTTGAGATGTTGAAAATGGGTAATAATCATGAGGTTGCAGTTATTGGTATTGGGACAGTTTGTTTGGAAAGTAACAATGGTTCCAAACTAGTTCTCAATAATGTCAAACATGCTCCAGATGTTCGCTTGAATTTGATTTTTTTTGGATACCTTGTTGATGAGGGTTATCTTAATACCCTTGGTGCTGGTCAGTGGAAGCTTACTAGAAGTTCAATGGTTGTAGCCCGTGGTGATAAGTTGTCTAACTTGTATGTTTTTCAGGGCTCCATTTTTAAAGGCTCAGTGAATTTGGTGGAGAATGATACTTCATCATTGTTATGGCATAAAAGACTGAGTCATATGAGCGAGAAGGGAATGAAAAATTTGGCTAAGAAGAATTTTCTTTCTGGAATGAAACAAGCAAAGTTGAACAAGTGTGTTAATTGCTTAGCAGGTAAACAGAAGAGAGTTTCTTTTCAGAGTCATCTGCCTTCAAGAAAGCTTGATTTGCTGGAGTTGGTACATTCCGATTTGTGTGGTCCTTTTAAGGTAAGGTCTCATGGTGGTGCACTTTATTTTGTGACGTTTATTGATGATTATTCTCTCAAACTCCGGGTATTCTCTTTGAAATCCAAGAATCAGGTACTTGATGTGTTCAAGAGTTTTCAGGCCTTGGTTGAGAGACAGACAAGAAAGAAATTGAAATGCACTCGTTCTGATAATGGTGGTGAGTATATTGACCCCTTTGATAGATATTGCAGGGAGCATGGTATTTGGCATCAGAAAACTCCTCCAAAGACTCCTCAGCTAAATGGTTTGGCGGAGAGGATGAATAGAACTCTTGTTGAGAGAGTTAGATGTATGCTTTCATATGCTGAGCTGCCAGATTCCTTTTTGGCAGAAGCACTTAATACAGCTGCATATGTTATCAATTTATCTCCTACTGTTGCTTTAAATGGTGATGTCCCTAACAGAGTTTGGTCTGGTAAGAATATTTCTTATGATCATCTTAATGTTTTTGGGTGTAAAGCCTTTGTGCATGTTCCTAAGGATAAAAGGTCAAAGTCAGATGTTAAAAATAGGCAATGTATCTTTGTTGGTTATGGTCAAGATGAATTTGGCTATCGTTTCTTTGATCCAGTTGAGAAGAAACTTGTTAGAAGTCGTGATGTTGTGTTCTTTGAAGACCAAACAATTGAAGATCTTGACAAAGTTGAGAAAATTGATTCTCAGAGTAGTGATAGCCTAGTTGATGTTGATCCAGTGCCTTTGACTATTCCACCAGGTGAAAAATCTTCAAAATGATGAAAATCAAGTTGATATTGAAGATGGTGATCATATTCAGAATGACCAGTATGCCATTGATGCTCCAGTGCAAGACGATGTGGTTCGTCAGCAACCAACTATTATTGATGCTCCAGAGAGTTCTCTCAGAAGATCTAATAGGGAAAAAATAGCTTCATCTCATTATTCTTCTAATGAGTATGTACTCTTGACTGATGAGGCAGAACCAAAGAGTCTTGATGAGGCCATGGAAAGTGAAGAAAAAGAAAAGTGGTTTGATGCTATGGAGGATGAAATGAAGTCTCTACATGATAATCATACCTTCGATTTGGTTATGTTACCTAAAGATCGAAAAGCTTTGAAAAATAGGTGGGTTTTCCGGGTGAAACATGAAGATGGTAATCCAGTTCCACGGTACAAGGCTAGATTAGTTGTGAAGGGTTTTAGCCAGAAAAAATGGATTGATTTTGATGAGATATTCTCTCCAGTTGTGAAGATGTCATCCATTCGTGTGGTTCTAGGCTTGATTGCAAGTCTGGATTTAGAGGTTGAACATATGGGTGTTAAAACTGCTTTTCTTCATGGTGACTTGGATGAAGAAATTTATATGGAGCAGCCGGAAGGTTTTGAAGTCAAGGGAAAAGAGAATTATGTTTGCAAATTGAAGAAAAGCTTGTATGGCTTAAAGCAAGCTCCCAGGCAATGGTACAGGAAGTTTGGTTCTTTTATGAGTCAGCAGGGCTTCAAGAAGACTTTTTTAGACCATTGTGTTTTTGTGCAAAAATTCTCTGATGATGACTTTATTATCATTTTGCTTTATGTTGATGACATGCTTGTTGTTGGTCATAATGCTTGCAGGATTAAAGAGTTGAATAAGTCTTTTGCTATGAAAGACTTAGGACCAGCAAGATAGATTCTTGGCATGCAGATTGTCCATGATAGAGATTCCAAGAAGTTGTGGTTGTCAAAAGAGAAGTATATTCAGAAAGTACTTCGTAGATTCAACATGGACAAAACAAAGGTTGTCAATACACCTTTAGCTATGCACTTCAAATTGAGTACTAGACATTGTCCTTCCAGTGATGGTGAGAAGGAAGATATGAAGAAAGCTCCTTATGCTTCAACTGTTGGTAGTTTGATGTATGCAATGGTGTGTACAAGACCAGATATTGCTCAAGTTGTTAGTATTGATAGCCGTTTTCTTTCTAATCTGGGAAGAGAGCATTGGAATGCTTTTAAGTGGATTATGAGATATCTTTGTGGCACTTCTAGTTTGAGTTAGTGTTTTGGTACGTGGAAGACTATTCTTTGTGGTTACATTGATTCAGACATGGCTGGTGATGTTGATACTCGTAAGTCTACTTCAGGCTACTTGATTACTTTTGCAGGAGGAGCTGTGTCTTGGCAATCTAGGTTGCAAAAATGTGTAGCTTTATCTACTACAGAGGCTGAGCTTATTGCTGTTGTTAAAGCTTGCAAAGAGTTGATCTGGATGAAGAGATTTTTGAGGGAACTTGGTTGTGCTCAAGAGAGGTATGTGCTTTATTGCGACAGTCAAAGTGCTATTCATCTTGGCAAGAATTCTACATTTCATGGTCGGTGTAAACACATTGATGTAAGGTATCATTGGATTCGAGATGTGTTAGATTCTAAGTTGCTTGAACTTGAAAAGATCCATACGAATGATAATGGTTCCGACATGATGACTAAAGCTTTGCCAAGAGGGAAGTTTGAGGATTGTTGCATGATCGACGGGATGGCGGTCTCCTCCACATAGTTGTGAGGGGGAGAATTGGGTTTTATTTGCCCTGATTTCTTACCATAAATAAGTTTTCCTTTTAGGAAAAGGTTTAGGATTAGCTAGTCCTTTTCTTGTAGGAATGGGTTTAGGACTCTAATAGAGACTTGTTCCTTCTAACTTAATCAGCATTCACAATGTAGTCTTAAGGGCTTTGAGAGTTTTGGTTAGGGGAGAATTTGTGAGACACAAGCTTGATATGTTATCACTTGTGTGAACCTCTCATGTATTCTGAGTTAATTGGTTGAGGTTGTTTCTCTCTATATTTTGTACTCTCATGTTTATATAGTGGATTGCTCATCTTCTTTGTGGACGTAGGCCGATTGACCGAACCACGTTAAATCTTTGTGTCTTTTGGTGTGTTTCTCGTTTGTCTTCTTACTCGTGGTCTTTCGAGATTTGCTTTGCTAGCTTTCGCATTACACCTGCTTATTTCGGTCCTAACAAGTCGTATCAGAGCCATGGTTCAATGATGGAACCATGTTAAAGATGGGTGTTCATCTTGGAGGATGTAGTTCTAGTCGCAACCTTTTTGACAGTAATGAAGATTTTGTTGGAGAAACTGTTTCAGAGAGGTTCTCTGTGTCGAGACGTAGATTTGATGGAGGAGAGTATGGAGAAGAGATGCAAGATCCTAAAGATTATGTGAAGAAGGTGGACAAATTTATTTTGTCTGAAATTCAGGCCAAGGGAGAGATTTGTTGGGGTTTATTTGCCCTGATTTCTTACCATAAATAAGTTTTCCCTTTAGGAAAAGGTTTTAATATTTTGACTAGTCCTTTTCTTGTAGGAAAGGTTTTAGGACTCTATAAATATAGGCTTTTTCCTTCTAACTTAATTAGCATTCACAATGTAGTCCTACAGTTTTGAGAGTTGTGGTTATGGGGGAGAATTTTGTGTACCTCCTTGTATTCCGAGTGAATTGGTTGAGGTTGTTTCTCTTTATATTTTGTACTCTCATATTTATAGTGAATTGCTCATCTCCTTTGTGGACGTAGGTCGATTGACCGAACCACGTTAAATCTTTGTGTCTTTCGATGTGTTTCTCGTTTGTCTTCTTACTGGATAGGTGTAATGGATAGGAAGCTTGTATGCAACTTATTGAAGAATAACCCAATTGTATAGGCTCTTAAGTATATTCCCAAGGGAGTAGACAAGAAGGGATGGGAGTGGTTAATTAAGGAAATTTTTTGTTCCAAATTTTTCAAGTATGCCTAGTGATTTTATAGTATATTTTTTCAAAGCCTTTATTTCGCAACTCGTCGTAATATTTTTGATGTGAAACTTTCAATTTGCAATATTGCACTTCAACTTTTATTTTTTACATTCAATTTCATAGCTTTGTGTCAAATACAATGGATGATTTTGTGGGGGTCAGGTATAAATTTTGTTTTCCTTTCAATTAATAATATAGGCGAGAAGTAGTAGAAATTTGAGCTATGTTGAACATGTTTCATCGTATTGGTAGCATGCCCGTTAGAGAAATTATTTATAAGCAGCTGTTATCCGCAAGTATCATCAAAAATGTATTTTCTACACGTACAGTTGCATGCACGTGTTTTTCATCTCTTTATTTTTTCTTATTTTCTACATACAGTTGTTTCAGAAGTACTATACTGCACTTATCCTTGTAGCAGTTGAGATGTGTTAGGTCCATTTTTCTTTAAATTGTCATATAGTTGAAGAATTTCTTCATCATGGCTTACATTTCTATGATTATTTCCAGCAAATTTTTTACATTTCTTGTTTCTCCATTATGATAACTCTCCTTTGGACATGCAATTCACGTTTATCCTCGAGAGGCTTATTGGTAAGTGTCGGGTGTATATATCTACTTAACGTAAAATTTCCTGCACAACTGCCACATAACATTGTTGAAAGTTTCTCTGTTTTACACTTTTCTGCCAAGTTGTTGTTCATCCAGTTCGTCTCTTAAGCTATATTTCTATCCATTTATTTCTATTTTTTACTAAACGTTATTTAGGTGTGGTTCTCCAAAATAGATGTTGGATTCATGATTGATGTATCTGAATGTTTTTATAATAGATTTTTTTCTTTTTTCTTGCAGCTTTTGTAGATGTTTCCGGATATCACATGAAAAAGACTAAACTTTAAATTTTTTGCCTAACTATTGTTCATTATTCAATGAAGATACAAGCTTAGAAGATGGACTAACTCATTCTTACTTTGCTATGAATGTTATGCAAAACCTTGGATGTTTTCTAAGTTTTTCTTGTTGATTAAGGAAATATTGAAACTTACATCATGTGATGCTCACAAATTTATCGTAATCAATCACACTCTTTATTTTTATCGCCCTGCAACCCTTTCTATATCATCTTTTGTCTCGAGATTATAGTTGTAAGTTATTTGGTATTTGTTAGATTCTTGTGATAATCAATGGTTGTAGGATCAATGATGATTAGTTAGAGACCATAATTATTGACTGTCTCTAAAGGTCAATCTAGGACCAAAGTTGTTGCTCGTCTCTAAATCATAAGCTAGGACTAGAATTGAAGCTCGTCTTTAAAGCAATATTAGGACCATGCTGTTGTTCTTCCCTAAAACTACTCTACAACCAATTTGTTATGGTCGCTACAGCTAATCTGGGAGTAGATTTTTAATGGTCTCTAACTCTATTCTAGGACCAGGTCACAGTCATCTCTAAAGAGTTACTAGGACTAGGTTACGGAAGGTCGGAAAAGAGGTTTAACGACCTGAATATCAAGGTATCAATTGTCCATTTGAGACTAGTTCTGCAGTCTCTAAAAGTATTTCACGACCAGTGTTTTTTGTCGTCTCACAACCATTCAGGGACCATTTTTTTGAAATTGTCCTTATTGACCAATACCGACGGCACATTCTAAGACGAGTGACGATCAAAATTTTCTGGTCTCGATTGCTTGTTTAGGACCATATTTGAACTTTCAGGGAGTAGATTTCCCTTCCTTAGAGGCTGATTTTCTAGTGGTGTTTTGAGGGTTTCGAAAGACTTTGAGAGGCAACTGCTTGTCATCCCAACGGACCCTCTTGTTCCTTATTTTGTGCTTTCTTCTATTCTAGAGACAAAGACATTGAGACTTGTACTTCCAGGTGGTTATATTGGATTACTAAGTTTTCTGCTATTATGTTATTATTGTTTTACTTTGCGCATTTCTTTTATGTTGTTGAATTTGAGGCCGACTTTTCTTGGTGGGAAGAGAGTTGTGTCATCACGTCCAATTTTGGATCATGAAATTAATGGTCTCTATTATTGAAACATGAAAATGAGGATTGTCGTTAACCAAAAGGTCTTAGTCCCCTTTATTTCTTTCCACGATGAATAGACATATAGCCTTGAACCATGTTGCACCTGAAAGACAAACATCAAACATTAGAATGGAAATATATATAAAATAATTCCGACAATGTATGAGTCATATTGGCGAAAAATGGGGAACAAGTGTACCATAACATTCAATGGTGATGATTTATTAAGTTATTTTGCTACTAGTAAGAGCTTGTGTTGGTTCTTGGAGTCAAAACTAGAGGAACAACTTAAGAGGTTGCACAATGTAGTGGGAAATGCAATTGTGGATGATCATTATATTGTTGTTGGAACGGGATCGAGCCAGCTTGTGCAGGCTGCCCTTTATGCTCTTTCTCCATCTGATCAACTTGAAGCAATCAGTGTAGTTTCAGCTACATCTTTTTATTCGGTACATGTTTATACTATATATTTTTTATTTCAATTGTAAAGGATATGATGTGCTCAATTAAATTGGCAGTCTAATGTTTTGGTTCTTGGTACATGTTAGATCCATTAAATATAACATTCTTTTTTCCTTCGTTAGATTTTAAATTAAAAATTTCAGGATTCACAATCAACTTCAGTAATCTCTAGGTCACACCCTAAAACATGAATCATAGTTCTTGGAACACATCATGTTACTTAATAAGTCAAATTTAAAAGTGATAGTTTTCGATCAATTATTAATATTTTTTGTCTTTTTGCAAGCATATCCTTATGTGACTGATTTTGTGAGGTCGGGACTAAATAAATGGGCTGGAGATGTAAAAACGTTTGAGAAAGATGAACCTTATATTGAGTTGATTACATCTCCAAATAATCCTAATGGGATTATTAGAGAGCATGTAGTTAATGGAGATCAAGGGAAATTAATCTACGACTTAGCTTATTATTGGCCACAATATACTTTTATTACTTCACGTGCCAACCATGATGTTATGCTCTTTACTATTTCCAAATGCACTGGTCATGCTGGTTCCAGCATTGGGTAAGTTTTCAAACTTTAATTTCAAGTGAGATCACAATCACAAAATTAGAACATATTTCAATCATCACTTATTATAATTATTTTTGCATATAGTTGGGCACTTGTGAAGGACAAAGAGGTGGCAAGGACGATGACAAAGTTCATGGAGATTTGAACAATTGGTGTATCAAAAGAAGGTCAACTTAGAGATGCTAAAATTCTTGAAGTGGTCTCTAATAGCTGTTTGGATTTTACCATTGGAAAATTTCCTTGAATATAGGCAGTCTCTTATGACCGATAGATGGTAGAGATTAAGACAAGTTTTTATGGATAATAACCTTTTTTCATCCAAAATTACCCTCATTAGTATTGCGTCTTCACAAAAGACTTGTGTGAATTACACCCTGGTAATTACCAAAATATCACAACGTAACATTTTCATTTTAGTTTATTTAAAAAATAATATAATCTCATATACTTGAATTTTCTTTACTTTTTAAACTATATTATCAATATATATTTGAAAAAGTTTTCTTTTCTTTTGAATTTTAAATTGATATTGTTTACCTAAAACAACTTCTGCGTGGCTAATTTGAAAAGTTGGTTAAGAGGAAGATTGTAGAAAGCTTCTTATAGAACACAAGATTCAAACAAGGAGTGGAAGAAGATTTGGAAGTGATTCAAGAAATGTTAGGATAAGTATGCTGAGTAATGAAGACTTCAACATTTTCTTGAAGAGGCTTATGGCTATTCAAGGATCTACAAATAGAAAATAACACATTTATGCATGAAATATTAATAATTTTTCTTATTGATAGTACTTCATTGATTAATGCAAAAAAGTGATTTGATTTTTGTGATATTAGATGTGAAATGTCTATTGTTCAATTAACTCAAGTGTGTGTTGAAGTATGTTATATTTGAATTATTTTTAGAATTGTATTATTATCAAATATAAAGTAACAATACATATACTCAACATAATATATTGATAATTAAGTAATGTAACTAATTATATATTACATGTATTTAATTAGATATCGTAAGAATCAAAATTAAAATTAATTTGTATATAGAAGAAAAGGAAAAACAAAAACCATTGGTATGAATAAATGAAAGAGAGATAGAATCTCCACTCTTTCATAACAACATTACAAACAATGCTTTTATAGATATCTACAGATATTTCTAGACTAATACCTTATAAATGATTTCACACACAATATGACCTTAATAACCAAAAAACCTAAATGCATGCATCGACAGGCTAAGGTCTAACAACGTGAATAAGGTTAACACATAAGGTTATGGTTAATACTCATATCAACATATAATCAAGTTACACAACACAATAAATCTTACCAATGCAATGAAATAAGATGATCACACAACCTATTGTATACACCTTGCCAACCTTTAACTTCTACAAAAAGACCCATGGGGGACTCGCAGTCCATAAAACAATCTCAATATCTCATCAACTTGTCACCTAGCTCGTGGTCAATGATAAATGTAAGGTGTCTCATTTTCATTCAAAAATAAATCGCTTTTCTCCACTTTCACATATTTCCATGAACAATGATATGTCAAATGAGGATCAATGCATCATAACACATACAACACAAATGCATAATCAATTCCTCGAAGATTTTGAATCTCTAACGATGCCCAAAATTAAAAATATTGACTAAAATCAACCATACTAATCATTCTCAACTCAAAAGGGAAAAATCACCAAAAATACATTCGATCGCATCGGAGACCACACCAACGGTCACGCCCTGAGGCTACCCCCTTGACGTAAGATGGGACCTAGTATCACGAGTAACCCCAAGCTAACCTTGTATCTTGCATATATCAAACATACTGAGAATAACTAAATAAAAGATGTACTATGCAGAAGCTAAAATAATGGATAACTGAATATGGGGAAGACCCCAACTAGTCTGAATGTATAAAACATAATAAGAGCTTAATAACAATTGAAAGATAAACTTAATATCTCAAGATGGTTCTACTAATATGTCAGAAAAGCCTCATACTGAGTTGAGTTGCTGGGACATTCCCCTAACTAACACTAAGAAAATTGTAAACTGAAAGTAAAAACTAAAATGAAAGCATGTCTATTGTCCTCGAAATATGAGGACTCAGCACTGAAGCTGCTAAATACGGACTGAGAATCGATCTAAGTGTGATCTGGATGCTTAGTACCTGAACCTACATCATGAAAGGATGTATCGAAGAGTATGCATCGGTACATGGAATGTACAGAGCATGCAGAATATAGATACTAAGCTGAACAAAGCATAACTGAGCAATGACCTAAACTGAGCAATAATGTAAATACTGAAACATAACTAAAAAGCTAAACTGAATGCAATGACTAAGTACTAATCTTGAACATGACATGCTAAACTGAATACTGAAGTATATACTAAAAACATTGTCAAATGCACTAGGAGTCTGATTGTGGGAGCTACTATTAATCGACATAAAACCACGTGAGCTAATTGTGGAGTCCAATGTATACGCCCCATCGAAAGGACCCAATATACCTTTCCAGGGGTATAAAGGCATGACTGGCATGATCACTAAATCTAATGCCCAACAGAGGGGACTTATACTTTTACGGGGGCACGTAGTTCTAGGACTATGAGGGCGCGCTTAACACTAGTGCAACTCGGTGCTAAGTCTACTCCCAACTTAATATATATATGATTGAATTGTGACTGACATATCTAATAGCTCAAAATACGGACATGCTAACTGAGAATGCAACATTTATATACTGATAATGTGACATTTGAAATCTAGAGAATGATTATCTGTTTAATTGACCTAGAAAGTATAATTTGTGAACTAAGATAATTTATACAAACTAGGGTTCTGAGTTTCATAAAAGGAATTAAGCAAACTTTCCAAGCAACAAGCTATTTCAATTTAGGATACTACAACATCTAAATCACTGGTAAACATCCAAGGTTTTAGAAACCCTAGGTCTAAACAAGATATGGATAATCAAGGAACTGACTGAATTCTACGGACTTAGTGGATAAAAGGAAACCACTAGTGAAATACCACATATATGGTGACAAAATATACGGAGAAATCCTTTGATTTAGGGGTTAAAATTTGAAGCAAACCTTTTGATTGTTCTTGGGAAGCTAGCACCTCTTTCTTCTTTTTATGCTCTAAGTTTAGATGATTTTTGTTAATACATGTTTTGGTTGGGTTCAGGCTAGATTATTAGGCTTAAACTAAGTAAAACAAGATACCTTAGGTATTAAACGATGTAGTTTAGGTGCCCAATACATAGGGGAAAAGACTAAAATGACCTCACTACCCCGTTATGTAACTTCCCTTCTTTCATCCGTCCACAAGGCTGTGAAAAGAGAGAAAGGGGCGGCTATATATCGGGAGCCACACATTACACATTAGCAGATCGATGCTATAAATTCCTCCAAAAATTCATAAAATATTGTGCGGCCATACAATATACTCTAAATTATCGTTGTCTGACTTAAAAGTTGTCGAGGGCCGACCACGGAGCCACAGACGGACCGCCAAAGGGACCATGGCCTGTCAAGTGGGTCATCGTTGCAGGACAGTGTCTACTGGTTCTTGGCACTCCCATCTACGGTCCACTTCACGGACCGTGAAGGCCACTGTGGTTCTTCCCTTGGGGCTAGGGGTCTGCTGGCTCAAGACAACGAACCAATCCATGACAAGTCAACGAGATCACAGTCCCGTGGTAGGCTTCCATGGTTCATTGTCTGAGCCCTGGTGGTTCTGTCTCACTTCTATGAGCCATCCCACGGCTCGTGTGGAGACCCACGCCCCATGCAGGGGCCCGTAGTCATCCAAAATTTTGCGTGTTTGACCCTTTTTCCTGCTTAAGTGCTTAAGCTAGGTTCCGAGGTTTTAAAATATCTCCCCCGTGGGATTATTCGCCCTTGAATGAAGGCTAATCAAGTTGAGTATGGAGGGAAGGAGCTGCATTCCGTACCACTAATTACTAGAAACTGATAACTTACTTATGTGAGTTCCATGAACATGCATAGAGGCTGAAATGCAAGGATAACTGAAGGAACAAGATACTGAGATTGGATTACACAAGAGTAAACTAAGAGACTGGAGAGGAACTATTACATCAAGATGAAACAAAATCAGAAGGAAAAAGATGAGGGTACTTGGCCATCATGGCTGCTTCTGCTTCCCAAGTAGCTCCCTCTACTAACTCACTCTTCTACAAAACTTTATTGTAGCGACTTCCTTATTTCCCAACCTACGAACCTGACAGTCGAGAAGTTCAACTAGCACTTCTTCATAAGTGAGACTATCATTCAAAGCCACACTCTCTAATGTGACTATTTATGCCAGATCACCCACAAAATTCTTCAACAAGGAAAATGTGAAAGTCTGGAAGAACCGCTGCTAGTTCTACTTGCAATTTTAACTCATAGGCCACGTTACCAATCCTTTTCAGGATTGTGTAAGGACTTACATATCTAGGACTGAGCTTCCCTTTCTTGCCAAATCTCATCACCCCCTTCATAGGTGACACCTTCAGGAAAACCCAATCATTAATTTGAAACCCTAAGACCCTTTTTCTCACATCTGCATAGGACTTTTGATGACTCTGGCCTATCTTTAGTCTATCTCTAATGAGCTGAACATTTTCAATGGCTTCAGGAACCGAATCTTGCTCTATCAAGGCTGCTTCACCTACTTCAATCCAACCAATCGGGGACCTGCATCTACGCCTATATAGGGTCTCATAAGGGAACATTTGAATACTTTAATGGAAGGTATTATTATAGGTTGTAATACCCCATACTCAAAATGTTAGAACGTCAAGGTTCCACTCCTTAAGGACCAACTATTGTCCAATGAAGAGGACCCCTAAAAAACTGTCGAAAGCAGTATCTATGCAAGGACCCACGCCCCATGGATGGGTCCACAACTCGTGGATAAAGGTCGTGGTGCAAGTCTTTATTGCCAACCCCAGAACCCAAACCACGATTGACTAGGACGAACCATAGGTCCATCCACAGTCTGTCAACATGGTCTCATGGGTGGTGACCTAGGGCAGTTTTGGTGGTTAAGTGTAGGGGCATTTGGGGTCTTTTAGGTTTTAATTAGGATTAAGTGGTATAGTTTTAACTTAATCTATACCACCTATAAAAATAATTTAGACCCCTTAAAAATAAGTCATTAAAGTCATTCTCTCAACTCACCAAAAAGATACCTAATTCTCTCCCAAATATTCTCTATCCAGAAATAAGAAGAAGAGGGTTATAGCTAGGTCAAGTCCTCAAATCTTCAAGCTTTTGAAGGAATTGTGACTAAGGTATAATATTTATTCATCCATGAACTTCTTTCATCCATGGAGTCCCGTAGAATTTCCTCAATTGTGAAGATGAAATCCCAATTCAAGTTAGGGTTCCTTCTAATTTTGTGGGTTATGATGAATATGTATCCAATTGAGTGGATATTGATTGTTTATGATTGAATTAGTAGGGAATCATGTTTATATCATGAAATTACATGTTTTCCATGCCTAACCCTTGTCTAGTTGATGAAATTGAAGTAATTTGGGTTTTGTGCCTTTGAAGGGGAAATTAAGGATTTAGAGATAATCTTCTAGGATTGATGATATGTATAGTAAATTGCTTGAGATTAAAGCACATAGGCATTAATTTAATTTGATTAGAGTATACATGATGGATCATGATTAGTAATGCTTGATAATGAGCCTATATGATGATGTATGATTAGAGTTGCTTAAGAATGAAGCATGTGATTAGAATGCCTTGAGATTTAGGCATATGTGATGGTTGTAAGGAGTAAAGCTTTGAGAGTAACGCTTGTAGTTATGAATGTTGATTACTAGGGCTTTCAGAGTAAAACTAATATGATTAATTATTAATGTTAAGGCTTGGAGAGTGAAGATTATATGATAATGGTAGACTAGTAGATAGAATTGTTGTGGAAGGACTTTACCCTCATAATCTACCTTATGAATGTGTGGATGTATGAATGAATGAAAGTGAAAGGTTTCCTCACATAGTATGATTCTAGGTTGAAAGGTTTGCTCACCTAAAATGAATCAAAGCATGCTAATTATGATAGCTTAAAGTTGTGATATGGTATCCCTACATGAATAAGCTTGACTTGGTAAGACAAGAACATAAATGTTAGCTTGAGTAGTAGATCTCATTGATAGCCTTGGATTGAGAAATTGTACCCTTCCTAAGGTTAGCTTGAACTAGCATAGTAGAATGCTTGCATGATAGCATGACTTGGTAAGGCCAAACCATTTCATTGGTTGCTTGGATTGAGCAATAGTACCCTTCCTTGACTAGCTTGGGCTTGCATGAGAGTATGATTTCCATGATAGCTTGGTCTAGCATGATGAGGTGTTTTTCCTTGATAGCCTTGAATTGGTAAATCGTAACCATTCATGAGTAGTGTTTGTATTGGACTAGTAAAGAAGTACTTTTTCGTGAATAGTAGATATAGCTAAAGAGGGACAAATCCCTACTCAAAGTAGCATGATTATGCTGAATCAAGGTTACTTCAAGGAAGTATCATAAGTATGTTTTTATATGAGAATTTCTTATATGATATATGCTTAGCTTGGATTGTTGCTAGACTTGCCTTCATTGATATTTTTGACTAAAGGTGAATGTTCCCTTGTCTATGAGAAATAAGCTAAGGAGGAGATCAAAAGATGAAGAACATGAATGGTGGCCTAAAGTGGTTTACTTAGCATGGGTGAGATTTATGGGGTCTTATCCATGTCTTGCACAAGTATACTTTGAGGTTACTTCTGAAGTGTTTCTCTTATATTATCATGATCTAGATGCCTTGATAATGCCTATTTTTATGTTGTTATCTCTTGTGCTTATAGCTTATGCCTTATATTGACTAATTTTTATGTTATGCTCTTGATTATGTTATGCTAGCTATCATATTTAGAATATTTTGTACTAATGCATACTCTTGCCTACATTTTTATCAAATGTAGGGTCTGGCTATATTGACTTCCATCCCCATGCGTAGGATCATAGTAGAGCAATGATTGAAGCTTTCATGAGTCCTCATAGTATCCGAGGAGATTGTTACCATGTTCTTATGTTTTTTTTCATTTTATCTTTAGAACTATTGTATGGGCTTCATCCCGAAGACATTTATGGTTAGAAGGTTTAAGACAATGTCATAGACTTCCGCTCATTTTATAAAAGACTTTCATTGTATGGAAAATGTTTTAAATTTCTGCACCATTTTCTATTATATAATGTTATGAAAGCTAAGTGGCTTGTATGAGGTCGTTCGGGGTCTTGTATGCTATGTTACGTCTAGGGGGTACCCATGGGTCGTGAAAAACTTTGTATCAGAACACAAGGTTTAGAATCGTTCTAGGATGTCTCAAAGCTACGTCTAGTAGAGCCTTGTTCATAAGTGTGAAGCGCTCCACATTTATGAATGTTAAGCTATTAGATGATAAGGAAATCACGTCTTCACTTCTCCAAGTCATGCCATAGATTTTAACTCTATAAGGTCTTTCTCCTAATCCTTACCCGATGGTCTACATGATAGGATGACTACAATGGCTAATGCTAGAAGGAATGAGGAAGACATTGTGGGTCAAGAGATTCCTCCACAACCTCCAATTGATCCTTTGGGTGAGAATGTGACTAACGCGGAGATGAGAATGGCATTTCAAGTGTTGTCTCAAGCAATGTCGGCCCAATCTAATAGAGAGGTGGTAACTCCCGTGAACCCAAATATGGGTACGTTGGCATCAAGAGTGAGGGATTTTACTAGGATGAACCCTCCCAAATTTTATGGTTTAAAGATGGAGGAAGATCCCCAAGAGTTTATAGATGAGGTCCATTAGGTGTTAAATATTATGGGAGCTACTCCGGTAGAGAAAGCGGAATTGGCCGGTTACCAACTCAATGGGGTTGCTCAAATGGGTCCCATGGAATGGGAAAGGTTCAAAAATGCTTTTCTTGATAGGGTTTTCTATCTAGATATGAGAGAGGCTAAGGTGCTTGAGTTAATTAACCTTCGGCAAGGTAGCATGAGTGTTAAGGAATATGCCTTGAGGTTTATCTAACTATCTAAGTATGCTCCTTCTATTGTGGTGGATTGTAGGACTAGGACCAAGATGAGTAAGTTTGTATCGAAAGTCTCCGATCTAGTGGTGAAAGAATGTCGTACGACTATGCTTGTTCATCATATGAAGATTGCTCGTCTTATGGTTCATGCCCAACAAATTGAGGAGGCAAAGCTAAAATGGAGATCTAAGGAGGGAAATAGGTCTAGAATGGATGATGATAAATTCTCCTATGATGGGTACGATGGACATGGTCGTTATAGGAATTGACAAAGGTCTTCCGGGCAAGGTTCTTCCCATACTCCTAGGTATAACAATGATATAGTGTCTAACCCTAAGCCACAAGGAATTAGTAATGAATCCCTATGGCCTACTTGTTCTAGGTGTGGAAAGAGACATGAAGGTAGATGTTTAGCCGGCATAGAGGGTAGCTTTTGTTATGGTGGAAGTGGTCACAAGATAAAGAAATGCCCTAAAGCAAAGGCTTAAGGAAGAGAAGATGCTCCTAAGCCAGTTTTACCCACTTCAAGCTAGAGGTGACCGTGAATGTGCTCTGAATCTGGATCTCGGTATGTTGATAGCTTCTTAATCGATTGTTTATGCTTCTTTAGATTTTGATGTCATTTTTATTATGTTTTGGTTGCACTCCTATGATGCTCCTATGTGATTGTAGAGCATGTATAGTCAATTTTTAGTTCTTGAATGAGCCTATCTGAGAGTGGAAGGGGGGAAGTTTATGTCATAAGTTTGGGTTATGTCCTGTCTTGAAGCTAACTTTGAGGGTTGCATGAACCACCTAGTTGAGGTAAGGG
The DNA here is from genome assembly GCA_029582545.1 of Solanum lignicaule. Lineage (NCBI taxonomy): Eukaryota > Viridiplantae > Streptophyta > Magnoliopsida > Solanales > Solanaceae > Solanum > Solanum lignicaule. The sequence continues at coordinate 5,053 of JAJOOF010008254.1, read as the reverse complement.
AGAGTTCCTTATGGTTAGCTCCTTGTTTAGAAAGTCAGGTGAGTTTTATGTGTTGCCATGATTTCTCTATATACATGTTCATGAAAAAGTTTAAGTCTTGAAAGAAATGACTTATGTGAATTGTTTTGCTTATGTTGTAGTCCAGTGAGTAGAGTTGTCTATAGACTTCATGATATGAGTTGATGAACATGTTTAGAAATGCTCTTTGAAATTGAATTGCATATGAGCTCCATGAGATTGTGTCGAGCATGATTTAGCCCGGTGATGGTAGTTCCTCCTTGAACATGAGTAAATGTTGAATTTCATGCATTTTGGGTTGTTAGATGTAGTTCCTACTCCATTATGTTGCATTGAGTAGGTTTAGCTTGGAGATGAAGTTCCTCTTTTAGTTGTGGGCATTTAGATGAGTTGTATGCATGATGGGTTGCTAATCAGGATTCATGACCTTAAGAAGTGCCTAGAACGTCATTCGAGGATAAACGATCCAAAGGGGGAGATAATGTAATACCCCGTATTCAAATAGAGGATTTCATGTTAGAACGTCAAGCTGCCACCCCTCAAGGACCAACTATGGGCCCTTGAAGAGGACCCTAAGAAAACTGCCTAAGGCACTATCCATGCTAGGACCCACGCCCTGTGGATGGGTCCATGACTCGTGGATAGGGGTCGTGGTTCAAGCCTTTATTACCAACCTCCAGATCCCAAACCATGCTTGACAAGGAAAGACTGTAGGTCCATTCATGGTCCGTCAACGTGGTCTCGTGGGTGGTGACCTAGGGGCTATTTTGGTGGTTAAGTGCAGGGGCACTTTAGGTTTTTTTGGTTTTAATTAGGATTAAGTGGTGGTGTTTTAACCTAATCTAGACGACCTACATATGGACTTTAGACCACTTAATAAAGTCATTAAAGTCATTTTCTCAACTCACCAAAAAGAAACCCAATTCTTTTCCAAATATTATCGCTCAAGAAGAAGAAGAAGAAGAAGAAGAAGAAGAAGAAGAAAAGAAGAAGAAGAAGAAGAAGAAGAAGAAGAAGAAGAAGAAGAGGAAGAGGAAGAGGAAGAGGAAGAGGAAGAGGAAGAGGAAGAGGAAAGAGGAAGAGGAAGAGGAAAAGGAAGAGGAAGAGGAAGAAGAAGAGGAAGAAGAAGAAGAAGAAGAAGAAGAAGAAGAAGAAGAAGAAGAAGTAGAAGAAGAAGAGGAGGAAGAGGAGGAGGAAGAGAAGGAAGAAGAGGAAGAAGAAGAGGAGGAAGAGGAGGAGGAAGAGAAGGAAGAAGAGGAAGAAGAAGAGGAAGAAGAAGAAGATGAAGAGGAAGAAGAAGAAGATGAAGAATAAGAGGAAGAAGAAGAGGAAGAAGAGGAGGAAGAGGAAGAGGAAGATAAGGAAGATGAGGAAGATGATGGAGAGGAGGAGGAAGAAGAAGAAGAAGGTGGTTCAAGCTAGGCAAGTCCTCCAATCTTCAAGCTTTTGAGGGCATTGTGACTAGGGTATGATAAATCTTCATCGATGGACTTCTTTAAACCATGGAGTCCCCTAGAATTTCCCCAATTATGAAGATGAAATCCCTAATTCAAGTTAGGGTTCCTTCCAATATTGTGGGTTATGGTGAATATGGATTCAATTGAGAGGATATTGATTGTTTATGATTGAATTAGTAGTGAATCATATTTATATGATGAAATTACATGTTTTCCATGCCTAACCCTTGTCTAGTTGATGAAATTGAAGTAATTTGGGTTTTGTGCCTTGGAAGGGGAAATTGAGGATTTAGAGATGATCCCTAGGATTGATGAATGTATAGTAATTTTCTTGAGAGTAAAGCACATAGACATGAATTGAATTAGATTATAGTATACATGATGGATCATGATTAGAAATGCTTGAGATTGAGCCTATATGATTAGGGTTGCTTAGGAATGAAGCATGTGATTAGAATGTCTTGAGATTTATGCATATGTGATGATTGTATGAGTAAAGCTTCATACTAAGGTTTGTAGTTGTCACGACCCAGGGGTATCCCCTAGATGTAAATGGCATACAGAACCTCGAAGGACTTCATACAAGCCACTTAGCGTATAATAACATAAACTAGTAGAAAAATAAAGAATAAAACAACATTTATGTCTAAAAACAACTTTATAGAAAAGCGGAAGTCTAACTCATGTCTCAACATAGCCATCTATTACAATCGAAATGATAGTGGGCCTAGACCATACGTCAAGTTCAAAAGGAAATAAGAAAGTGAAACTACAATAAAGAAAGTCCGTCCTCGAATCTTGAGGACTCACCAAACGGGGAAAGAGATCAAAGTCCAAGCTCTACCCACTAGACTGGAGACCCTGCATGTTGGACCCTACATTTGGGAAAATTTAGTAAAGAGTATGTGTTAGTACAAAAATGCACCAAGTATGATAACTATGCATAAAAAAATTTATAACATGCTAAAAAGGAAATGTCATTTCATGATAAGCAACTTACAAAGTTTAAACATCATAGTGGAAATAGTTGGAAAACATAGGTAATAGCATCATAGTCAATGCAAACTAAATCATCTTTAAGTCTTTGAACACATATGAGATACTTCTTTAAGTAACCTTAGTTCATTAGTCATCATGTTGTGGAAGAATTATCTTTAACCGACATAGAGACCATGTGAGCTAAAATATGAACACGTAGTGTCTCCCACACTGAAAAGGGTTGTTCTAATTGCCTGAGGTAGAACCATGAACATCTAGCTTAAGTGGATTTACTAGCTAATAACCTATGGGGGCACATAGTTAAGGTATAAGGAGATTGCTACTAGAAACACGGCCTCTACTCACGGGTGAGCTTCCATCTCATGAGACTTCTTCTAGAAACCCGACCTCTACTCAGGGGAGAGCTTCCATCTCAAGGTCAGTATCCACTAGGTGCTAAGCATAATTCCCACAAAATAGTATTTTCTTACTTATTCTTATTATACATAGAAAGGAATGTCATTTTGCCAATCAATTAGTTCATTTGAATACCTCTTCTTTACTTATTCAATTAGGTGAGAATAGCCTTTAATCCTATGAATCCTTTCACTGTGAGAAAACCTTTCACATCATGGTTGTAAGTATTTTTTAAGAATATCCTTTCAAAACAACAAAAACAACAACATTGGCACTGTACTCTCAAAGCACCCTTAAAGCCTTTACATAGGTTTCATAAGATCATGCATACTCATAAATTTCCCTTTCAAGGTTCAACATTACTTCAATCACCAAATCTACAATTCTATCATTACATTGAGATTTTATCATAAATTCATGTAATTATATTACTTCATGCTTTAGATCATAAAACTCATCTTCCATAATCAACAACCCAACTCTATGAGATCATAATTTGTAAAGCATAGGGTTTGCATGGGTTCATAAGGGAAACATCATAAAAGCATTGTAAATCATCAATTCATGCATATTTAAACATGATTCAATCATTAAGATCAATAATCAATAGAACCCATGATGTTTGAGGAAAACCCTAGCTAATTGGGGAATCCTATCATTTGAAATAGAGGAATTTGGGGACTCCATGGGCGGAAGGAACCCATGGATGAAAGCTACCATACCTCAAGTTCAATTGCCTATCTGCAATGGAGAATTTGGATCCTTAGCTTGAAACCCTAGGTGAAATCAACTTTTTCTTCTTCAAGTTCTAGAGAGAGAATATTTGAGAGGAATTGGTTTTCTTTTGGGATTTAGGAAGAACGAAATAAATTAGGTGAATTAAGGGTTAAAAAGGCTTATATAGGGGTTCTAAATATAGGTAAAACGATGAAGTATAGGAACTCATTAATTGGAAAAGACCCTATTATTCCTAAGTTAAACTGTCAGTAGCCTCCGGCCTTCCCATCTATGGACCCAACCGAAAGACCATGGATGGACCTATGGTCCGTCCTGGTGAGCCGTGGTTGGTGGTCAGAGAATGTGGCCTTGACCTACGGCCACTGTACAACGGGATGTGGACCGACCTCCGGTCCGTACATCCCTTTCGTGGTCCAAGATTGGACTATTTTTTAGTGCCCAACGACGGACCAAGTCGATGGGGCGTTGTCAGAACCACGGACTGTCATGTGGGCCATCAATCGGGGTTATAAACTTAGTATCCTTGGGTTCCAACTACGGACCACGCCTACGGTCCGTGGTCTCGTCCACGGGCCGTTGGTGGCCAGCGTGGTTTGGTGCACCAACACCTAGAAAGCTGCTAAATGTCTATCTTTGGAAACGGGGTGTTAGAATATCTCCCCCTTGGGACCATTCGTTGTCGAATGAGATTTAAAGTAGTCCTAAAAGAGTAGGAGAGGAACTTACAACCTAACCTATGATGCAATGCAATCAACCAAGGAGGAATTATCAAATCCAAGCTAGGACATTCTCAAACATCAAAAGAGGGGTGAACTAACTCTATTAGCCCACTATGCATTCAATGCACTTTGGACATGTTGGGTATGTCTTGTTACTTGAAGCACTCCCTTGAGATTTAGAGCCTGATGCCTACCTTTCGGATCTTGTCGAAACCTAGGGGGATGGAGCACTAGTTGATGAAGTTGCTAGGGCGGTAGACCTCTGCTGAAATTGTGAGAGATTCCCACCATACGACTTTGGTTGTGAGTATTCATAGTTTCCTCTTTTGGACTTCTTGTTATCTGTTGTTACGTGTCTCAGGATCTGCTTTGAATGGGTCAGAGACTTCAGCTGATTATTAGGAGATTAGTTTTCTTTTAGTCATTATCCTATTAACTAGTTATAGTTGTTCCTATTTTATAGGCATGTTAGCAGTCTTTTAGCAGTCCATGTTCTGTGTACTGCCCCTCTACTTATTTAATCAGCTTGAAGTTCAATAAAATATTACTTCAGATTTCAATTCATCTTGTTGTTTCAGTTAAATTATTAACATTGGTATCAGAGCCCTACTTCTTAAGGGACTTGTGTGAGACTTGCGAGGTTCTTTTCTGAGTGTTAATCCATAAAATATTCTCTGCAAAACACCATTAAAACAATGGAGAATGCAGGCTCTTTTTCTGCTATGG